>CM031372.1:51443338-51678338 GCA_018208015.1 Medicago ruthenica
ACAACTCCATTTTGTTGTGGAGTTCTAGGAGAAGAGAACTCTTGGAGGATTCCATGTTCTTCACAAAAAGTTTCAAAAGGTTCATTTTCAAATTCACCACCATGATCACTTCTCACTTTTAAAATTTTCTATCATTTTCAGTTTGTACTTGCTTGCAAAAATTGTTGAACACATCATATGTTTCATTCTTGGTTCTAAGAAATTTTACCCAAGTCCATCTACTGTAATCATCAACAATTACCAATCCATATTTCTTCCCATTGATTGATGCAGTGCTAACAGGACTAAACAAGTCAATGTGAAGCAGTTCTAAAGGTCTTGAGGTAGAAACAATGTTTTTGGATTTAAAAGAACTTTTAATGATTTTTCCTTTCTGGCATGCTCCACACAGAGCATCTAAGTGATAGTTAATGTCTGGTAAGCCTCTGACCAGTTGTAACTTGCTAAGCTTAGAGATTAGTCTCCAGTTAGCATGTCCCAACCTTTTGTGCCATACCCATTTCTCATCACTCACAGATAGAAGACATACAACCTTCTGATCAATCAGTTCAGAAAAATCTACTTTATAAACATTGTTCTTCCTCTTTCCTTTGAACACAACAAATTTATCTTTGTTGTTGCTTACTGTACAAGAATTCTTATCAAACAAGACATCAGAACCACTGTCACAAAATTGACTTAAGCTAAGTAGGTTATGTCTTAGTCCATCTACCAACCAAACATTACTAATAGAAATGGAAGAACTACCTATCTTACCAGTACCATGATCTTGCCTTTCTGGTTTCCTCCAAATCCCACAGTTCCTCCCTCTTTCATGGTTAGGGTTTGGAACATAGACCTTTCTCCTGTCATGTGACGCGAGTAACCACTGTCCAGGTACCATGACTTCTCCTTTTCTTTGGCCTTTAAGCATATCTGCAACAGAAATGATTTCAGACTTAGGTACTCTTATCATTATGGGTCCTCTTTGGTTAGTTCTGAAAGGATATGGCTTCTTTTGTACCTTTTGTCTGCCATTCTGAGATTTAAAAGGTTTCACATACACTGGTTTCTTATCTTTTGAAGATTTCACAAACACAGCCTTTTGAAAATGTGAGTTTGAATTTTTCAGAGTCTGAGACTTGGTTTTCTTGGCTTCTGATTTTTTCAGACTCTGAACCTTTTTAGATTTAGAGTCTGCTTTCCTCATAATCTTAGACTTAGAGCCTTTTGGTTTAGATTTTGGCAAGGTTTTAGATTCTTCCTTCATCTTTTCCTTAGGTTCAGAAGTTTTGGATTCTGAGTTGTTCAGAACTTTAGGTTCAGCAGTCTTAGTTTCTAGTAAATTCAGTTTCTCAGAAATGTCAGATGCAGATACAAAACACACCTCAGTGCCTTTCATAATATCTCCAGAACAGGATGGTAGATTTGTTTCTTTTGAATGATTGAATGGATCATTTTTGAAATCAATACCTTCTCCCCTGTTTCTGTTAATATTGTAAATCTTAGAAGCAACTATACTCCTGTTGATTCCAGTTAGGATGAACTCCTGAAGTGCAATTTCTTGCTCTCTTGGAATTTCATCAGGTTTCTTATGAGTCATTTCTCTCAAATCTCTTACTTCTTCATCAATCTCATTGATATGATTACGAAGTTTGAGATTTTCATCAGACAGCAAGTTATATTTCTTTTTCAAAGATTTTAATTGAATTAATTTGCTTCTGAGATGGTTGATAAGATCCTTAACTGTATCAATAAGCTCAGAATGAGTAAGTTCAGAATATACCTCATCTTCATCTTCAAAGTCTGATCCTGACTCTGCATCAGAAAATGTTGTAGCAACAAGAGCTAGATTTGCTTCTTCTTCATCTTCCTTCTTAGACTCAGATTCATTGTCAAGCTCATCCCATGTAGCCATAAGACTTTTCTTGAATCTATCTTTGAGATTGCCTGACTTTGAGTTGGTCTTTCTGGATTTCTCCTTTGATTTGTCCTTTTGGAGATCTGGAGAATCAACTATGAAATGACCAGTTTTCTTGCAGTTGAAGCAACCCTTCTGATCTTCCTTCTTGGAACCAGATCCTTTGAGGTTACTGCTCCTGTTAGAGAACTTCTTTTGTCTTTTCACCAAGTACTGAAACCTTTTAGAAAGCATTGCTAGCTCCTCAACTTCAGGATCTTCTTCAGAACTTCCCTCAGGAGACTCTTCATCAGATTCTGAAGCTTTTAGGGCTTTTGAAGACTTTCCTTTAGATTTAAGTGTTATAGACTTAGATTTTCTAACATGTTTATCTTCATTGAGTCCTAATTCATGCACTTTGAGAGAGCTTATAAGATCTTCAATACTTAGAGTATTTAGATCTTTAGCTTCCTCAATAGCAGTCACTTTAGGTCTCCATTTAGATGGCAGACTTCTGAGAATCTTGTTCACATGATCAGCAGTTGAGTAACTCTTTTTCAGAATTTGAAGTCGAGAAACCAAAGTCTGAAATCTTGAGAACATAGTCTCAATGTTTTCATCCTCCTTCATTCTGAACAGCTCATACAGCTGAACCAGAAGATTAGTTTTAGCTTCTCTAACCTTCTTGTTTCCTTCATAGTTAGAGCAGAGAGAAGTGAAGATGGCCTTTGTTGTTGACTTGTCACTTAGTTTTAGATACTCATTGTAAGGTAGAGAGTCCACAATGATACCTCTTACTCTCTGATGCTTTCTGTAAATCTTTCTTTCAGCATCAGTAAGATTCTTCCTGTTTGTGGCAACTTCTTCTTCATCAACAGGTATAGTTATACCATCTTCAATGATATCTCAAAGGCTATCATCTATTCCAATGATATGACTATACATCTTGCTTTTCCACCATGAAAATTTTTCAGGATCACCAGTAAACATAGGAGGTTTATGGTGTGAGTGAGATTGCTTATCATCTGTACCATAGTCATATGATACAGCAGCGCCACCACCTCTTTGAGAGGATTCACCAGATTCACCAGAAGACATGTTTTTCTCAGGATCTTGACTGACTCACTGTTAGGTGATTTAATATCAGAATCAGGCTCTGATACCAATTGAAGGTGAGAAAAACACAAGAAGGGGGGGGGGGGGTTGAATTGTGTTTTTTTTCTTCTTTCTCAAAAACTTAGAGTTAGTTCAGCTTCTGATGATGATCAGAGTCTGAAACTAAATTCAGAGTTATGATGCAGCGGATCGAAGGTAAATGTGTGTGTGTGTGTGTGTGTGTGTGTGTGAGAGAGAGAGAGAGAGAGAAGCAATTATCCTGGTTCCTTCCACAACCCAGAAGTAGTCCAGTCCCCTTGTTACTTACAAGAGATTTTTCACTATAATCCAAATGATTACAAAAATGCTCAAGCACACAAGCAAGAGACTTCCAAATGCTCAAACACACAGTAAGAGACTTCTAATTGCTCAAGCACACAGGCAAGAGACTTTTGATTGCTCAAGCACAAAAGTAAGATACTTCTAAACAAACAGAGTTACAAAGAAATATGTTTGAGTTGAACACTTGATATACTATCAGTGGTGTTCACAAAATACAACACAATTTTCAGACTCTAGACTTAAGAAATTCTAAGATAAGAAAGTTTGTAAGAATTTCTAAGTAATTGATGCGTATAGAATTTAGTAGAGTATTGGCACTTTTCAGAGTCTTGTAATTTCTTATGTTTCTTCAAGTCTTCAGTCCTTTATATAGAGGAGTAGAAAGACGTTGAGAAGGTGCCAGATCATCAATAGAGTCGTTTGAATTGGAGCTTGATCCAACGTTGATTTGTTCCTTGATTTGGACTGCGTACCATGAAGAATAATGTTTGAATCCTTTCCTTAAAATGGATTGGATGTTTTGTCCAAGGAGACAAAGTTGCAGAGAACACTTCTGATTCTGAGAAGTTGCAGAGGTCGTGGTTATACTACGTCCTTGATGACAGTGACACCAGTTGACTTCTGATACTTCAGAGTCTGAGTCTTCAGCTTCTAATCCTCAGCTTTTGATCCATCAGCTTCTGTCCTTCAGACTTCAGCTTCTGATCCATCAGCTTCAGACTTGCAACACAAGCTTCCAATAAAATATTTCCTTGCTTTTAAACTTGCTCCTTGAGAACCAAAACTTGATTTATACTTAAATAGTTTTAGTCTATGGTCCTGCACATTTGAGACAAGTATTAACATATCCAATTTTCTTTTTAATACCTTGTTATCATCAAAACTCAAAAGAGGCATTGTTTACACATTTTGTTCCAACATAATGTGTATTTATACAATTAAGTTGGGCCTAAATAATCTTAGGCATTAATCATCATATCTCATTTTATTTGTACTAATAAATATCATATTTATGTATCAAGTTTGTTATTTATGCTTAGGTAGAAAAAATCATATTTAATGTTTGACGACTTCTCAACAGTATTGCATCCACTGGAAGGAGACAGATTTTAATTTCCACAAATAATGAGCAAAATTCCATTGGAAATAAATGCATTTGAAATGTATAAGAAGCTTCAGTAATTCATATGTTGTCTTCTTTATTAATGCATGGAAAGGTAGAGCAAGTCTTTAAGGTCACAGCCTTAGTCACGCAGGATAAGGCATTAATGTAGTGATCTTCTCCCTAAATTTCTTTTTCCTGAATAAAATGGAAACGAAAACATCCAGAATCCCAAGTTGTCCTTTTCGTTATTTATTGGTGAGATGATCAACTGTTGACTTACTGCAAGATGATTGATTTTAAAGGTTGTCTAATAGTATTTCCGTCCCTTTTTAATTATCATTTTTTGACATTTTAAACAAATTAAAACAATCAATAAATATTACTACTTTTGATACAATAAGTTATACTTTTACTATTATGATTTTATTCATTTAATACCTCATTTCATATATTTATTCTTTCCGCAATAAATAACTAAGAGTGATATTGGTAAAACAACATTTAATGTTGCATTGAACTTTGAAGGTGACAATTAAATAGGAACAAAAAATTTCTCCAAAAGAGACACTTAAAAAGGAACGGAAGAAGTAGTATTAACTTGTCAAGTACGTCATCCGGTTATTATTATAATCAAAAAATTATTTTTAAAATTTATTGAATAATTAATGTATTTTTTCTATAATATATACTAAATACATCATTATTCTATGAATATAAAAACTAGTTTTATGTTTATAATAGTGATCAGATGGTGTACCATTTAAAAGTGGACCCTTATGCTATGTTTTGATAAGAAAGAACACTGAACTGAAAAATGTGATACTAAGATTGAGAGAGGAATGAAAGTATCGTTAAACATATGTTTTGGATTTGAATCCAGAACGATTATATTAAATCTCTTGAGAAAGGGCATTGCCACCTATTACGATAGAGGTGTGTCATTTGAACAATCATTTGTGTGATAACTTTTTGACAACCATAAATTTAAAAAAAAAATAAATAAATATTGACACAGAAACAAAAATACAATAGAGTGAGAAAGTAAAAATATAATGTGAGTATGAGAGAGAAATTTGTCACAAAAGTTGTCAAAAATGACAGTACAAATATCGTTTCTCATTACGGTATTATCCGACTCCAAAATAAAATAAAATATTTAAACCGAGCACTGCAACCATTTAATACTGGAGTTTATTGGTGCTAAACGTTTTTTCTGAGTTATTACAATTGATTTATTATAGGGGTTGTTGTTACACGTCCAAACATGTCATAGACAAAAGAGACTTCCTATTATCTTTATCAAATCAAAAATAAAAAGAAAAAGAAAAGATCTCCTATTAGAAATGGAACAAATTATAAAAAGGGACTTTGGATGGAGGGGAATTTATAAAAGGATTTGTCAAATATATGCAACATTACACATGTTAAACAGTTAAAAATATGAACTTTTTAGTGAAAAACAACAATTATTTATTAAAAAGTTATATATTTGATATAAAATGTACAAATTCGAATACAAACTTAGTATTTTAAACTTTTTAACATATTTAAATTTGCACATCATAAAAATTTCGTTTTAGATTCTTAAAAAGAAAAAAAAAACATTTTAGAGAAAAGTGAATGATAATGTTTATGATTAGTATTTAATTTGTTTATTTTATTTCGAGAGCATCATTATAGAAAGAGAGAAAATGATTTTAAGTATTTGTTTAATCACTCCAAAATCTCTCCAACCAAACATATCACATTTTCAAGAAATAAACATTTCATCTAAAAATGCCATAGAACATATTATATCTATACTATATAAAGAAGATAAACCTTTTTGAGCTTACTTTTTCTCTTTCCAATTATACATTTAAACGAATTTGACTATAAGAATGATATTTTGTTGGTATCATTCAAAAATATAAGAATTTATATTATATATGTTATATTGTTGATATTATTGAAAAAAGATAAGTGTAGTTTGTTACAATATGAAAGTGCAAAATATCTATAATCTATACCTATAATTTTAATCAAAATTTCATAAAAACTATTGTTTATAATTTAAACGCATTAGCTCAATAAAAAGATGGGACAGACAACACTAGTATTTAATAAAAGAAATATATGAATTATAAGTGTTATCGTTCGTGGAGAGGACACTGAGCTACCTGAATTCCTATTAATATTTTTTTTATCAAGTAGTATAGTGGTTCGACTCACATGTTTAAAATGTGAAAAAGTGCAAGGACGGAGTCAAAAATTTAAAGTAAGGGGGCTGAGCACAAGGAAAAATTTTTTTAGCAAACAACGAACATAATTTGATTAAAATAATAATTTTTAAAATACAAAAGGTAAATAAGAATCCCTAAGCTAATATTTTCTTGTTTGTTAACGAAATGTATAATTATATTTAGTATGAGAGACATTAATCAGTAAATATAGTTAATATACAAGTGTTGACTTATTATTAGTAAAAAATAATAAAAATTAAAAAGAGAAAACAAAAACCTTGTAAAATAATAGAAAAATAGTATTGCATACGTTCTAGGGTTGAATATGTTTTCAGAAAATGATTAATTGTTCAGGAGAACCTGAGTTCAATTCTCGAGTGGAACAATTCTTGACCAGACTTTACTTACATTTCGGTCAAACTATGGATCATTATGATCCCTTGACCCTGAGAGCCGAAAGGTTAACACAAAAAAAAACGACAATTGACTAATAAGAAAAACTTGTGTACGAGTGTGAGAGAGGTGAGATTTTTCTCGCAAGAGAATATAATACATTAAGGACTAAATTGTATGTTTATCCTCTATTTTTATTTTAGGTTTTAATTTGCTCTTTATTTTTTGTCGTTAAAAGAGTCTTTTGTTTTGCAAAGCTATATCATTATGGTTCATTCTATTTAAAATGTGTTGTGGAGAATACCATATCGATATATTTTACGAAATATGAGATAATTTAAAATAAAATGAAGTATAAAACTATTCAGTTGCCAATTAATCTAGTAACATGGTAAACATGTTAATTAGATTAATTGACGAGACCATGTTCTAAATATATATTTTATGAAACATTTTAATATAGTTTAGTTGTGCAGTATATAAAAAATAAATAAAAATGGGGGTGGGTGGGTGGGGGGGGGGGGGGGGGGGGTGGGGAACCTTGACATCTAAAGGGCCCCCATGTCCCTCAACCACTAAAGAAGTGAAAAATCTGAGATTCGTACTGTGAACTATACAAATTATTATTGTCTTTGTAGCTACCAACTGATTAGTACTTATATGATCAATACTCTTTTTTTTTTTGCGGATACATGACCAATACTCATTTAGTATTATGTGGTCCTTTTTCTTCCATTGCTCTTATAAGTTTAATTTTTTAATTTGCCATTTAAGTTACATTATGTTTGAACTATTCTCCCTTTTTTTAACAATGTTTTCATTCATGGACCGTAGATCTCACCATTTAGGCCTTGAAATCCTAAAGACAAGGGTTTGAACCCTTGGAGTAAGGCTGGGCGCCCTCCAAGAGGGCGCAGGGCCCACTTGACAGTCATAAATAACCTTATGTGACCTCCCTAAAAGACACCTTCAGGGGGCGCCCTCAGCAGCTGACGAGGGCGCCCTAGTCATGGTTTTGGCCCTTTACGATTTGGGCCCAAAACCATGGCCAGATAGGCCCAAGTCAAGGCTACAAATAGTAACCTTGGGATCATTCCCAGGGCATGACCTAAACAGACTCTGAAACTCTAGTTTTCATACATTGTACTCACAACTAGTATAGTTGGCGCCCACCGTGGGGCTACGGTAAAACTAACCTAGCCACCATCTCTGAAAGAAAGGCAATCGATCCACGGCCTCTGAAAATCACCAGAACGCCGTGAATCCACCGTTTTTCTCAGGAGCAACCGTGGAACTTCCGAATCCGCCGCGATTCAACCCTAAATCTACCCCCTAACCCTGATCAAACATTCAACCCGTTCTTTGTTCAAAACATCAATCCTCCCCCCCTGAGATTCGTGATCCTAACCGCTAATCTTCAACCACCAGCCTTAATCTTCATAACTGACCCAAACGATCGTCATCGTCGCCATTGATGGCGGACCCGGCGGTCTTGGAAGCCCTACAGCAACAAATCCAGCAGCTTCACGACCACAACGAAGCTCTGCAAGCGACGATGGAGACAATCCAACAACAACCACATGCTGAGGGGAACGGATCCCAGCAAGACGAATCAATAGATGCAGATCCACAACCACTTTCCGCCGAAGTTTGGAACGCGCCGGTCCCGGAAAACTTCAAGCCACCATCTCTTTCGTCTTTCGACGGAAAGAACGATCCAGTGGAGCACGTAACAGCTTTCAACACCCAGATGACCATCATCGGCGCTGCTGACTCCCTCAAATGTAAGCTGTTGGCAGGGACCTTCAAAGACACCGCCCTCAGGTGGTACATGAACTTGCCCCGTTTCTTAGTCGTCAATACACACCAGTTTTCGGCTAGTCGCCACCGCAAGGTGTCTTCTACCAGCCTCTTCAACATCCGCCAAGGGTCGAATGAGACCCTCTGTGAGTATCGTGCAAGATACAACGACGCCACAATCAAAGTCGTGAACCCGAACCAGGAGCTGTTCGTGGGAGCTTTCCAAAACGGCCTCCGCGTCGGACAGTTCAACGAATCGCCGGCGCAAAAACCGGCCGATTCCATGGAGGAGATCAAGTCCAGGGCGGAATGTTACATAAAGGGAGAGGAGAGCAACACTGAGAAGAAAGAAAGGGATTCCAGGGAGCGAGCCCCTATCAACTACGACCATCGCCGCAACTATTATCTACTCACCCACAGAGACAGAGCGCCATACAAACGTCACATCCAAGATAGGCGCGCATCCCTGCCGGAATCCTTCATGTCCCTCAACACTCGCCGTGAGAAGATCTGGAGAGATGTGTATCATTCTAGACTCATCCCTGAACCCCCACCGCCGAGAGTGAACATCATGGGAAACGACAAGGAAGCATGGTGTAAGTATCACCGCATAAAAGGACATACCACAGATGATTGTGTTGGATATTTGGTTGTTGGCTAAATGTTTGCTAAAATCAAATAGACAAGCAATTTGTGCTCCAGAAGCTGAAATCTCAAGGAGTATGTCTTCAGAAGCTGAAATGTGCCTTCAGAAGCTAGAAACAGAATTTTAGAAGCTGGAAATGTTCATCAGAAGCTGAACTGGTTCTTCAGAAGCTGACCGTACACTTCAGAAGCTGGAACAGTACTTCAGACGCACTGTTCAGAAGCTGACCTTCAGACGCACTGTTCAGACGCTGACTTTCGTTGACCTTCAGACGCACTGTTTAGACGCCGACTTTCGTTGACCTTTAGAAGCTGCATTTCAGAAGCTCGTTCAGAAGCTGTGTTCTTTCTTGTGTCTTGGAGCTGTTTTATTTTCTCACATTATCTTTTGAAGATTTAATTGAAGAATTCTCCAAGTTGATGTTTCTAGAAGAAAGATTAAATTTCGCAAGATATTTTCTGAAGATTGGATTCAATTATTTGTGAATATATTTTCAAAGAAATCTTTGGAAAATATATTATTGGAAAATATATTGCTTCCATTTGCTTCTAAAGAATTCTGGGAATATATCTTTGAAGAAGATTTGGTTCAATAATTATGTTGCAGCTGATTGTTATAAATAGAGGAAGCTGCTATTGAAGAAAATCATCTCAACCAAAGCTATCATTGAAAGAGTCTTAGGTTTTGAGTCTGTTAGTTGTGAGTTGTATGCTCTGTTTTTCTGTACACCACTCAATTGTTTAGAGTTGGTTTAGTTTATTGAGTTGTAATCACTTGAAGCTTTTAAGCAAGAGTGACTGATTATGTTTTGAAGAGTGTCTTCATCTTTGATTTGTTAGAGTCTGATAATCACTGGTGCAGTGATTGACTGAGGGAAGTAAGAGGGGTCTTATATCTAGGACTTCCTAGGTAGAAATACCACGGGTAGTGATTAAGTGAGAAGGGGCTGTGAAACAGGGGCTGTTGTCATAGGGGCTGTGAAACAGGGGCTGTGAAACAGGGGTTGTGTCATAGGACTTCGAATTGATACTATTTTAGTTGATTTCCTTCCTGGCTTGGTAGCCTCCAGATGTAGGTGAAGTTGCACCGAACTGGGTTAACAAATCAACCGTGTTCCTTTACTTTCTGTCTTTTATATTTCTGCTTCTGAACTGTTGTTTGCATACTCTGTTTTACGGTTCAGAACCAGGTCTTACCAGGAATTTCAGATTGCATCCACCTAAAGAGAGAGATTGAGAAGCTGATTCAGAATGGTAGGCTAAGAGGATACGTGAAGGAAAGCAGAGAAGGAGACAGGCTTCCCCCCGAAGATTCCCAAAAGGAGAAAGATGTGGCGAAGGATGGTGAGCACACTTTGAACACCATATTAGGCGGATTCGCCGGAGGAGGTGAGTCCAGCACCTCCCAAAAAAGATATGTAAGGCAGGTAATGCTAGTCGATGACCACGCCACGACGGAGCGCCAGACAGATATCACCCTCTCAGGCGAAGACCGCAAAGGAGTGATCCCCCACGATGACGACCCCATGGTCATTACTGTACAAATCTTCAATTGGGATGTCAAGAGGGTGTTAGTTAATCCTGGAAGCTCCGCAGACATCCTTTATTACTCTGCTTTTGAATGAATGGGATTAGACGAGGACCAGTTGCAACCCTTCAAGGGAATCATGGCTGGCTTTACAGGGGAGCAGGTACACGTTCGTGGATACATCACCTTGAAAACAACCTTTGGCACATGTAACAGCGCCAAAACAATCAGGAATAAATATTTAGTGGTAAACTCGCCCTGTTCATACAACATCATAATAGGTCGCCCGGCTTTCAACGTCCTTGACGCTTATCTTTCCACTAAGTTCCTCGTCATGAAATACCCGCTGGACAATGGACGGGTCGGCACTATCAGAGCAGATCAGAAAATTGCACGAGAATGTTATCACAATAGCTTGAAGTTGCAGAGAGAAAAGAAAGGAATCAGCAACCCAAAAGCACACCAAGTGAACATCGTTAGCACAAGTCCAGAAGAAGAATTTCAGCAGGACCGCATAGAAGCAGCGAACGGTCCAAAGGAAAGTCTGGTGGATGAAGAGCTGAGCATAGCAAAGCCCCTAAAGACAAATCTAAATCTTACCGCTCGTCAGCTGACAGATATGCTTAGCGTTCACCCCGCCGAAGTGTGTCGTCACCCCGCTCTTTATCCAATCCAGCAAACAGATGTACTCGAGCCAGTCAGCACGCCTGTCGGGCGTACCGGAAGTTCCACAGAGAAAGCTAGCAAGACAGACCTACCAAAGGCAACAAGCATGATTCTGGGATTTAACAAACCTAAGTACGTCCGCGATTCAGCTACAAAGCAGGGAGAAGCTCGCCACAACAAATCAAAGGCGAACTAGAGGGTCAACAAAACCATTTTAATTTTTACTTTGTCTTTTATCTTATGTATTGCAATATTTCTGTACAACCTTAAAGAAAAAGGGGCACTCTTTTCCCCCGCAGTAGTGGGGGTTTTTAATGAGGCCCCGCTTTTTTATTATTATTATTATTATTATTATTATTATTATTATATATATATATATATATATATATATATATATCACTTGTTTTATATTACTCCAATGGCCTGTAACAGATCAACAATGTCAAATCTTAAATGAGATCGTCATCTGATTTGTGAACCCCAGCGAGGGTTGCCACCTAATTCCTTAACCCCAAAGAGGGCTCTAAGACGTCGTGAGCCGAAAATGAAATCGCCACCTAATTCCTTAACCCTAAAGAGGGCTTTAAGACGTCGTGAGCCAAAAATGAAATTGCCACCTAATTCCTTAACCCCAAAGAGGGGTCTAAGACGTCGTGAGCCGAAAATGAAATCGCCACCTAATTCCTTAACCCCAAAGAGGGCTATAAGACTTCGTGAGCCGAAAATAAAATCGCCACCTAATTCCTTAACCCCAAAGAGGGCTCTAAGACGTCGTGAGCCGAAAATGAAACAACCCGACAATTCTCAACATTGTTATGAAACGAACACAAGTAATGACCACCGCCCAGGAGGTGCTTTCTAAAATGAATAAATTTGAAGATAAAAGGAACAGACGAGAATCTTAAGGAAAACGATGCATCATTACAAATTCAAAGAAGAGTACTGAGTTCGAAATAAATTAAAAATTACAACAAGTGATTATGGTTCGTCCACTAGGGCGCCATCTACAATAACTTTAAAGGAATCAAGGGCGGAAAGATCGACGCCAGGGTGCAGAAGGGCGACTTGAGCCTTAGCCCTTTCAAAGCCAGCATTGAAATTCAGAGCCAGCTCACCCTTCGCTTCGGAAACCTCAGCCTAAAGCTGATCCTCCCTTTCCGCTCCAGCCGCGACATCATTTTGCAGCTTAGCCATAACTCCGTCCTTCCCAGCAATATCCGCTGCATAACCAATTTTCAGATCGGAGATGCGCTTATCACACTCAAGCTTCACCGCCTCTCTGGCTTCCTTCACTTCTCTCTCCCTTGCGTCCTTGGCCTCCTTCACCTCTTTCTCCAATGCCCTCACCGTAGCTTGAAGAGCCTCCTCATTCTGCACCAATTCTTCATACTTCCGATCCACCGCATCCAAGAGCATTATAGACCGCAAGCAATGAACTCGCACATCCCTCGTCATAAAGGGAACAGCGCCCTGGTTCCCCGCCTCCGCGTCTTCTGGACTAAAAACCAACCTCTCTTTAACATAGGCACCATAGTCAAAACCTTTATCCCAGAAAGGTTGCAATGATCCACTGGTCATGGCGCTAAACGAGGAAGGAGAAGGCGTTATCTTACCTTTTTTTCAGTTACTGCCTTCCCTCTCTCATCTTTCCCGTGCGACGCCTTATCATGCGTGGCCACCGTGAGGGACTCAGCCTGAGACTCGGGCAGATGATCAGTCTTCCTCTTCGGCTTGCGTGTAATGAGTCCAGCAGGATCAGTGGCTGCCATCCCCTCAGCAGCCTTCTTGGCCTTCATTTCCTCGAGATATTTCTTCCTCTCCGCCGTAGTCATGGGCGCCATGTCCTCTACAGAAAATGAAAACAGAAAAGTTAAGAGGACAAGAAAATAGAAAAGCACAGTATAGGCACAAATAAATAAATTCGACTCACGTAAGTACGCGTCTAAGCTATTCACATTCCCTTCCCTATTCAACAACTCTCGGATGTTCATGGGAAACATTTTATCTAAAAAACAGACGACGCCCTGGTCGTATGCGTCCAGCTTCTCGTAGTCAAATCCCATGATAGACGACGGAGCACACGTCCAACATATGGGAAACCTCAGCTTACCATCAACCCACACGGCAGCTGCCTCACAATCCTTTCGTCCCCAAGTCCTGAGGAACGTCTGTCTCAAATTCTTATAATGAGAGGCGTAGGGCGGGAACAACCTCTTGCCAGGATGCGCACTGATGGACACCCAAGACATCTTATCCACCCCCTTCGTGCCATAGAACGTGAAGAAGGATCCAACTGAGGGTTGGAAACACAGCCCCTCGCATACAATCTCAAAAGCACGTATAAACGCCCAGCTGTTTGGCTGCAGCTGAGAAGGCGCCACATTCAAACAATTAAGTATGTCAACCTCAAAGGGCGTGAAGGGATACTTCACACCCAGATCCTCAAAAACAGCCGTATACATGTGAAACATCTCACTCTTTACTCCCTTCGGCCTTTGTATGCACACTTTCTCACCTGGGCGACAATGTTCCAAGACCACATCCTTTTCAAATCCCGTAGAGGACACGTGCAGCTTACTCCGAAAAAACGCCACTCGCTAGGGGTCCATATACACGGACTCTGAACGAAGCACCTCGACGGCGAAACTCTCCTACTCTGATCTACTGGAGGACGCCATGTAACAAATTCCTCTCCGACAAAACGGACCTGGGCGAACAGAATGAATAACACAATCAGACGAATTCCCACTACTACTCCCTCCTTCACCGTCGTCTGAATCGCTCGAAAACTCTGTTAAAAGGGAGTGGCCGTAGTAGGCCTTATCGAACACCACCCAATTAGTGGTTCCATCTGACCACTTCGCATGAATAACACTTTCCCTCCACAACCTACACCTCTCCTCCGAATTCGCTGGGGATAACTCCCTACCCGCCTCTCGCACTCCCTAATTATCACCATACTACTGATTTAACTTAAAAAGAGCAAGATCGAATAGGGTTACCTGGATTTAGACAAGCGAAGGATGGAGAACGAACATGGGCTTCGAACGATCCACAAACGGTAGGCGCAACGATCCACAGAGACTGTAACAGTTTGAACGGTAAAAACGATTTGGGAGAGAAAAACGGAGGTAAGGGAAGTGAAAAGGTAGAGGAAAGACAGAAAGTGGAGAAAAGTAGATCGGAAATCAGTTTAAAGTACAAAAGCCTGGGAAAACGCGCTGATGAAGTCACCTAAGTTGGCACGATTTCCAAGAACCGTTGCGATGCGAACACGTCAGCGAGAGCGAACGGTCGCCTCATGTCAACCGTCAGATTCCACTAAGGCGCGTCCTCAACCTAAACCTTCAAAAGGTATCACGCCCATATTAGGCTAGTTCCGGCGCGGCGATCTAATCTACTCAAAGGAGCCATTTCGACACACGGTTTAATCACTTCGCCTTGTCCCAAGACTCGTGCTTGTTGGGCTATGAATACTCTCGTTGGGCTAGTACCCACTAAGGCCCCCAAAACAGAAACATGGAGCTAGTACCCATGTTGGGCTAGTATCCGTGTTGGGCTAGCACTCATGTTGGGTTAAACACCCATGTTGGGCTAGCACCCATCGTGGGCTAGCGCCCATGATCGGGCTAGTATCCATGTTGGGCTAGTACTCAAAATTTTTTCATATAGCTTCGTGATCAGTAAGCCCCACTTGCTGGGCAAAAGGTCATAGGCAAATCCCCCCGTTAACAGTTTAATCACTTCGCCTTGTCCCAAGACTCGTGCTTGTTGGGTTGTGAACCGTAGATCTCAACATTTAGGCCTTGAGATCCTAAAGACAAGGGTTTAAACCCTTGGAGTAAGGTTGGGTGCCCTCCAAGAGGGCGCAGGGCCCACTTGACAGTCATAAATAACCTTAGGTGACCTCCCTAAAAGACACCTTCAGGGGGCGCCTTCAGCAGCTGACGAGGACGCCCTAGTCATGGTTTTGGCCCTTTACGATTTGGGCCCAAAACCATGGCCAGATAGGCCCAAGTCAAGGCTACAAATAGTAACCTTGGGATCATTCCTAGGGCATGACCTAAACAGACTCTGAAACCCTAGTTTTCATACATTGTACTCACAGCCAGTACAATTCAATAGAAATTGATTCACGACCTCAAAACAATGAGTAAATTTATCTCTCATGTGAGACATGATAAATAGACACTTGTGTGTTGTTCATTTCTAGAGGTGAAATAAAAGTTGTGGTTCATACGGTCACACAATATAACATAAAAGATGTAATTAAAAAGTATATAACATAAATAACAACAATGTAATAAGAAAATAACTTAAGCCTAAAATGTACAAATGAAGTGCAATTACATAAAGGATCAACTCGAGAAGAAAAGCAACTTTAAAATACAATCCAAAATAAGGGTCAAATTCAATGGATCACGTCTATAATTTTATCATATTTGTTACCATTTCCAACTATAATAAGCCATATATCTCTTTAACTTTTTTACATAAATATCTATAAATTTGATACCAATCCCCGTATGTACATGGCGGGCGAATCTTTGCTGGAATAACAACAAGCCCACGAACGTGCACGTTGTGGGGACGAAGGAGAGAGCAACTCTAACAAAACAATAAGCCATAATCATGACAATTGGAGCAAACTAGAGGTGGGAGAGGTCATCAATGCGGCAATCTTCAAGGAACAAGGGTGTTATGGCTTGATAGTATGAGTCTATCTAAGGTGTCTATTGAACTTGATTGCAAGCAAGTGGTTGACGACTTAATTACGAGACTCAACATCAATTCCATGTTTGGCGCTATTATTGATATTTGCAAAACTTCATTTAGAATCTATCAAAACTTTAAGATAAGTTTCATTAGGAGACAAGCAAATAGTGTTGCATATTTGTTAGCAAGGACGTCATTATCTTATGTTAATTCCCACATTCATGATTATATGTCATCTTGTATTGAGACTGCTATAATTAATGAAATGAGTTAATTTTGCTGTGGTAAAAAAAATACTATAGATTTATAGACATTTAATTTTTCTCAAGTGAAGAATCATAAGTTTATTTTAATTGAGAAAACCCAAATATTAAACAAATAAAAACTAAAACATGATTATTGTAACCTTTATTTCAATTAAAGTGCAATAGTTTAAATTAAAATATATGTCATTTTATATATATTTCTGTTTATTGCTTTCTTCTTCCACACATTTGTCGGTAGTTTTTACTTTCTCATAAGTTTTTTCCTAGTAAGATAATCTTATTTGAGGTGTGTTTGTCACTAAATATCGTTATCTCGGTCAATATTTAAATTTTAGTTTGTGACGTTCTGAGAGTTTAAGTCTTTCTGCTAGCCTATCTATGTTCGTTTTGTTAGCCTTTTTTTTATGCCACCCGTGCTTGAGGTCATTTTTTATAATTTATATAAAATTTGACTTACAAGCAATTGTATAATTAATTTTTCATGGAAATTAAAGGGAACAAGTAGCTGGAAAAATAGACTTAGCAAAGACTAGTGGTGTGTAGAAGTTCCATCAACTGAATCTGTTGGCTGCACTCCCCTTATATATATAGTTTATGCATCAAAAAGTTAGATCCTCACATGAACTATAGAGCAGCAATCAACACAAAGGCTACATAAAATGGAAGAAAAAGTTCAATCAATGAAATTGCTAGAACTTGATGAAAGGCTACCATATGATGATAACAAGAAAGATTCACAAAACAAGACCGATGAACCCTCGTCCTTCCATAAGAATACTGTAAGTTTTCATTTATGCGATGTTTGTGGCATATACAATTTACATATTTGATATTTGATTAATAGCCTCGATGATCTCGATTCATACATAAAATTAACAATTTTGTTCATTGTTTTATTTTCTTTGTTTATAAGAGTCATATACTTTGTTTAGGTGAATAGACTTGATTGTCTAATGCTTTATAAGTTGAAGTAGTTTTTGTTATTTAATGAAGTTTTTGGCTTATGATGAAAATCATGGGTGTGGACAAAGATTTCATCTCATCATTCTTTTATCTCAATATTACTTGTTTTGTTTAAAAAAGAAAACCTAAAAACTTGACATTTTGATGGGAAATCATGCAGCCAGGATCTGCTCTTTTATTAAGTTTGAGCCTTAATAACACAACTCAACTTCCCCATCAAATTCAAGGAGAGCCCCAAATCCAAGTAAGTAATTAATCTTATTAGTGAATTAAGAGCATGTGTTATTTTTAACTAACTTTCACACTTTTATTTTATTTTATTTTATTTATGATATAGTATATAAAATAATTTTTTGGATTTGATAATTGCTCTAAGATTGGCAATATAAGAGTGAAGCTTGAGGAAGCAAAGAAGGAGAATGAAAATTTAAGAGGTATGCTAAATCTGGTCAACGATCGATGCAATGTTCTTCAGAATCGGTTACTTTTGGCTATGCATATGCATCAATCATCTTCATTGCCTCAAAATAATCACAACTTGCTGCTGGTAAGTTTGACTTCAAAATTTGGTTCGCATTCACACTATATGCTTATTTTGATTCATACTCATTTTTTGGTCTATTAAATTTGCTTGAATTTTTTTTTATTATTTAGTTATATGAAAATGATCTCATGTATTTGGTCAACACGTCTTAATATTTTTAATACTTATAGCTACAATTAATTAATTATATCTCGTCTAGTTACAAGTAGATAAAAACAAAAAATAAACAAATAATTAATGATTATAAAAAATTAGAAACGTATAATTTTTTGTTTGTTATGTAATTAACATGGCATAGATGCTGTGTGTTGTCGATCATCAATAGGTTGGACACATCCAATATGGTAAATTAAACTTTAATTTTGGATTTGGTGAATGTGGTCAAATATACTTTTTAAACCTATGTTATTTTCAATATGTTGTAAATATAATTAAATATATTAACCTTTGTACATTTTTCTTCATTATTTATTAGAAGGAAAATACAAAAGATGCGGAGAAACCAGTGTTACCTACTCGGCAGTTCTTTGATGAGCCTTCACCTTCAGATTGTAGCAAAAATAATGGACTTGCCTTAGTGGAAAACAATGAAAACAACATGGGAAGAAATTTTGCATGTGAATACATTAATGAAGGTGAAATAAATAGCAAAATAGAGGACCAATCATCTGAGGTTGGGTGCAGGAGAGCTAGAGTGTCCATAAGGGCACGATCAGATTTTGCTTTCGTAAGAACATGCATGCAACTCTTTTTTTTTTTTTTTTTTAATATGTACAATAATCTAATAATATACTAATCAATTATGATTGATCAGTATTTTAAGTATTAATTAATTTGTAATGTTTAGATGGTCGATGGGTGTCAATGGAGAAAATATGGACAAAAGACAGCCAAGGGCAACCCTTGTCCACGAGCCTACTATCGTTGCAGTATGGGGACTTCATGCCCAGTTCGTAAGCAGGTAAACTATTATTTAATTTTTTAGATCATACCATTTTGATATGATATGACCTAAACACTATTATCACTTCACTTGCTTCCTCTCTCTTGAGAATGATGTGCACAAACTATTTATTTGAGGGGAAAATTAAAGAAAAAAAATGTAATGTTTTCAATATATTTTTGTTTTTATAAGTATAATAGAAATGGAGAAAGTACAATATTTTGTATCTTGATATTTGAGCAAATATCTTGTTATGGGTTACTTTGTTCTGGTCTTCCTCGTTAATTGATGATGCACTACACTGAGACATCACAACAATTTTGATGCATTAAAAAAGGGGAGGAACATTGCAAGCTGTTCAAATTTAGGCTCTAAGGCTCCATTTGGTTTGAGCTTATTTTGAGTTTATGAAAAATAGCTTATGTAAATAAATAAGCTTTTATTTTAATTTATAAGCTCTCACTAACGAAAATTGTATATTCATAAACTGTTTTTTCATAAACTAACTTAAAAACTTATAAATAATACATAAAAACTTATTTATTTGCATAAGTTGTTTTATATAAGTTCTAAAATAAGCTCAAACCAAACGGGCCCTAATTACTTTCTAAAAACTTTTTCAGTTTTTATTTTTTAAAATTTTATTTTCATTTTAAATTGCTACCAAAGAGATGGAAGACTCTCAGTTCTTACTATATGGAGGTGAAAGTTTCTTACTAATAACATGATAACCAAAAAAAATAATGGGAAGACTCATGTAATGAATGTTTAAGAAAGGAAAGGTGGGAAGCGGACTAGGAAGAACACATTTTCAAAATTAATGAAACAAAAGATGTATTTAGTATTTTCAAATTTTTTGAAAATGGGGTTCATTTGTTTTCAAATATTATGAAAGAAGATGTTGATGAAAGTATTATTTTATGTTTAATAGTTTAAGTTGAAATGAAACCTGCAGAAACATGGGAAGGAAACAATACCTTGTTTATTTGAGCTTTGATACCTACACATTCAACCTAAAAGAATGAAACTGAGAATTTCTATAGCTCCTATATTTGCAGAAATTAATTATCCTTCAATAGTTAGTTCTGGAATTTTGCAACACTTTAAATAAACATTATTTTAACATAAATTTTCAATTACTAATTAAAATGATATTTTTCACTTATTTAACTTCTCAAATATGTACTTTTGTTCAAGACAATGAAAACTTGTCTCCTTTATAATAAACAAAACTTACTATACATAGGTGTAATTGTAAGTGCACTTCTTCATAAAAAGTCATAAATCAATTATAAGGATGAGACTATTTTAAGGATCAAATTATTGTGGTGTAATTCTCTTTTAAAATGGTGTGTATATGGATGAAATTTTCTTGCATAGAGTTAACTCAATATATGATATTAATTACATTGTAATTAACAGGTGCAAAGGTGTTTTAAAGATGAGAGTGTGTTCATCACAACCTATGAAGGGAGCCATAATCATCAACTTCCACCAGCAGCAAAACCAATAGCAAACTTAACATCATCAGCACTCAACACATTCCTTCCTAGCTCAACAACAAATTTACAACAATATGGAAACAATCTAACAAATACATTCCTCTTTTCTTCACCATTATCTCCACCAAACTCAAATGCTATAGCTACTTTCTCTCCATCTCCAACATGCCCTACAGTTACCCTTGATTTTACACTCCCTCCAAGTAACTATTTGCAATTCAAAAATCATAAACAATCATCATTGCTCCCTTTTCCATTCCATGGTCATTACCCTCAATCATTTGAGGTATTTCCAAATATGATAAACAATGAGAGAAAACTTGCTTTGGTTGATGTTGTGAGTGAAGCTCTAGAAAAAGATCCTTCACTCAAGGAAGCATTAATTTCAGCCATGTCCTCATTCACAAATGGAGATCCTTCAAATATTAATGACCAAAGCCAATTACCTGGGAAGAGTAGTGGTTAATTATAAAAAGTTGGGACTCGGATCCTCTCCTATCGTACAGCAGTGCAGCAAAAATTTGCTACAACGTGGGAGAGGATCGGAATCCAAAAAATTGTCATATAGATTAATAACCAAGCAGTAAATGTGGCTTGTGTACTAGCTGAATAGGTGAATATGTATATACATACATATATACATGTATAGGTAAGTTTTTTTGAGAAATCTACATTATCTTTACTCCAAGACATTAATCCATCTTGGCACTATATATATAAATTATCAAAGGTTTTTTGGTTCTTGGTCATGTAATATCACTTTTTGCTTATATCCTTTTTGAGCTTATAAGTGAGAATGATTCACAGTCTAGAAGTATTTTCTTTAGAATTTTCAGGCATTATAATATTTTCTTTAGAATTTTCAGGCATTCTATTTATGGTATCACTTTTTGTTTATTCCGATCGTCGTTTTTTAAAAATTATGCGTTTCTCTCTAATCGTTGTTTTTTAGAAAGAATTTTAAAAAGCATAACAATTTCTAAGTATTTCAACATATTCCGCATTTCGAATTCAAGAGCTATATTTTTGCATGTTAGTAAAACTGTGGTGTTATCCTTTATATCTAATCCTAAACTACAATGCTAACCTAATTGCAAAACCCTAATTACCAAAATTACTTTTTTGTCCTTGAAACAGCACCCTAATCCCGCCAATTATGCTTTAATTGTGGCCCACATCAATCAATTGTTAACAAAACACTTTACTTTAAATGCCTTGCTTTGAAACTTACCAACGTTTAACTCCTTCAGTTTCCAATGAATGTATACGCTGGCCAATGATTTCAAATTGAAATCCTGTAAATTCTCTTTTATTTTCAATGCCACTTAGCATGATTCCCATACCTTAATCCATCATTTATGACTCCTACTCACCAAACTCTTACAAACACGCCCCTACCATCTGTCCCACCCTTTCCACTTCTTTCTCTTCATTAATTTCCAATGACTATTTCCAATTCTCCCTTCACAAACCCAAATTGTCTTTCTCCCCTTCTCTGTCTCTGCACGCATTGCCAAAAGCTTTGAGACGGCAGCGACGCCGACAACATAACGAAGCAGAACCGAAGGAGATCCAGTGATGGTTGGCATGATCTTAGTAACTTCAATCGCCGTTCTCATCGGTTGCATCGTCGTTTTGATTTGGCGAGGATCTAATTCTCAAAAATCAAAGCCAATTGAAGTTCCTGAACGTGTAATTGACAATTTTCCTGAACTCCAAATCGATGACAGTACCAAAAAGGTCATTGTCTTCTTTGGTACTCAAACCAGTAAAGCTGAAGGTTTTGCCAGGGTAATTAAACCAACTTCTGAACAAATTCATAATTAACTTATTAATTGATTGTTTGTGTTTTTATTTGTTCAGCTGAGTTTAATTTGATTTTGCGCTCTTAACTCAATTAACAAGCGATAGCAGAAAAGGCAAAAGCACGTTATGAAAATGCCAACTATAAAGTAGTTGATATGGTACTGTTATTATAACTTGGTTTATTTGATTTAGATTTTAATCATACTTTCCTTTTTTGGTCTTCTTTTTATGTTGATTTTATCTTATGTTTTTGATTTGGACAATAAGATGATTATGCTGCTATGGTTCTAAATCTTGGGTTGAAACTCTCACGGAACCCGTTGTTTTTATCATCTGTAAGGATTCAATGGAGTCTCTATAATGAACAACCTTGGTTTCTCAGATGATAGTCCAGACAAAAATTGATATTCATGTATCCTTTTTCTGATGCTTATCTCCAATTTTGCCCAAAATCATATTTAAAAATTGATATTCCACTTCTTTCATGTATAATTTGCAAGTTGTTGTTGATGCTTCACACAATCGGTTAATCTTTCTATTCTATTTTGGTTTAGTTTGTTTGATAAATATTTTGTACTCAAGGTTATTTGTTTGAACCTTTAGTGTTTGCACATGACATTGAACATTTCTTTTGCTTTCAGTTGTTACTAAAATAGTTTGAATAACTTCACATCTTCTTCAGAAGAGAAGTATTGCAGGTAAGTAAGATGTCTCACTGTGCTAGAAGAAATACATTCAACTGTTAATGAATTAGGTACATAAACAATAATGTGATTGATAATATTGGGTGTGTGTTATTGCCTGCAAACCATTGTTTATCCACTGTTAGTTGCGATGCTCTGATAATAGTTTACATTTGTAGGCTTATAGCCATATTCTTTTTCTATGCTAAATCAAAAAAAAAATTCTTTTTGATTTGTTGATGATGAGATAAAGCAAATAGTAGTGACATATGAGTTTCTATAACTATCATGTGGTTTTACCAAGTTTCAAATTATTGGGTTACATGATTGACCACATTTTCTCTTTTTATGTGGAATTGCATCGAATAGGAAACAAATCGTCAATAGTAACTGGAAGATCAAGACAATGAGTGGCGGTGATGCGATTCTTACTGAAGATGTGTCATGGTGGTAAGTATATACTATATAACGATTATTATCACTAAATGAACACAAAGAGAAATGTATTATAACAAACTGGTGTTTAAATTATGCAGGATTTCATTTAAGATTCTAACAGAGAAAACATATAAGATGTTTAGGTCAAAAAAATTTGGTTGTGGTAATCACATCTCTCTCTAACATATCTCTAACTCAGGTTTTGATACTCATTCATTTTGAGCTGCAATTATTATTAATCCTTTTGAATGAAATCCCCAGCTCTAAATGCCCTCAAAATGGTGTTTTTTTATTAATTTCAAATTTTTCAAATATAAGTATGTATTTTGAATATGCCGTCGGATTTGAACATGATTTAATTTCTTATCTGTTACGAAGTCCATTGTTATTTGAACTTGATTTGAACATGATATAATTCACTAGCTTGAAACGGATTGAAGAGTATCATTATCTAACTGCAGAACCTTATTTACAAGGACCAAAGAGGAAATAAAATTTTTGCAAATTGTTAAAAGCAAAATTAGATGATTTTGTTATTATGGGTAAATGAGAATAGAAAAATCAATTTTAAACATAATGGATGTATTAACTTCTTTCTTGCTACCTTTCTCCTCTAGGTCTTATTTTTAACATAATAGATGAATTTCCATAGAATTTATATTTCTTTCTATAAGCCATAACAAATTAACTAATTGAAGTGTGTATAGTTAAAGAAAATTAAAGATTACTGCTCTTTTTTTTATACATCTAATTTTTTTTTATCTAATATGTGAAATTATTTTAGTTTTTTTTTATATTCTGCAAGAAATGAGTTTTTTTAATTCATAGGTAAGCTCTTCCTTGAGTTCCAATAAACTTATATAAACTCAACTTATATAAACTCAAATAATATCATGATCTTGGATACCGTGAACAATGAGGTATCATGGCCTCTATGGTGTAATTAATGCCATGTTAGACTTTCCACACAAGAGAGGTTGATGGAATTGGTTAGATAAATTTAATCATTTTGGATTGACATTTTATATACATGACTTTTTGGTTTTAATTTGTGTGTTTTTCTTGCATTCACCTTACTCCATTTGTCTGAATTCATCTCCTCTACCTTAATCTATTGTACCTTTGTAGGTTCATGTGTTTACTTTTTTCATCTCTTTTCTAAATTAGGCCTTATTATTTTGATTCTCTAATTTAGAAAGTGCTAATGGAGTTGAAATTATGCAGTATTTCATTTAAGATTCTAACAGAGAAAACATATAAGATGTTTAGGTCAAAAAAATGCCTTCCAAGTTTGTCATTCAAAAAAATGCTCTTCCTGTTAATCTGTTTGATGTTGTGCCAACCCCTTTTAGAAAATGATGATCTGAATTTCCAATTGTCTTATGAGAAGACTCTGACTTCAGACGAAGTTAACTCTGGCTTTTTGGTAAGTGATCTCTTTTGTTAAATTATTTTAATATTTTTCAATCATCATATATTAAATATCCATTTTGTTTTTGTAGATCCTTGCTTACCAAGGGTTTTGTTAAATGAGACTGGACAGAATAACTACTTTGTCGAAGTGTTGATGAGTGTGGCAACATGTGGGATTGCACACTCACACTCCTTTTTGTAAGACGTCGATATCTTCAATTTAAGATTGGTGGTCGGTGGAACCGAATGGTTAAGGCGTGAAGGATTCATTAAAACATTTTTTTTAACCATTGTTTGCTTTTAGGAAGTATGAGACGTAGTTTAAGGCCATTGATTTATGGACAATCTTTTTAAAGTAGATTGTTTTGGTTTATGTATTACTGTTAAAGGTATTTGTACTACCTATTTTGGTTTAATTTTTTGTTCTGATTTGTAATGAGAATTATTTATGATTATGCATGGTTCAATGATTATCAGTATCAGGTGCAAACATCTATATATACAATCTGAAATGGAATGGGTATTTAAACAAATTTTAAGATAGTTCATAATGAAAAATTAACGTCTCTTTAAGTTTTTATGGCTTGAATTGTAGCATATTTTGAAAATTCAAAATAAGATGACAAATTACTCATGTAGATATATACCTTCCTTTTTGTTTGTGTATTATATTTTTTGTTTACAACATGTTGCAGGTTTGTATAGCAGACACGCACATCACCCTTTACAAAGCTTATTAAAATTTATATCATCAACCTAAAATATGTCATGAAAACGAAGACAATTTCCTACATCTGTATGTTTTGCAATTATTATTAACAAAAGTCAAGGACAGTCACTCAAACAAGTTGGCATATGTCTGCCACAATCAGCGTTCTCGCATGGTCAACTGTATGTTACGATATCAAGAGTTACATCAAAACATGGTCTGAAATTTTGTTAACTTATGAAGATGGTGTTTCCATTGATAATACACCGAAGAAGCTTTCTGAAATGTGTCATTATAAAAATGATATCACATCGTCATTGTTACTATGACATTCTTATTGTTAGTTGCGTTTGTTTATTATAATTTTGAAGGTATTTATTATTGTTCAATGTATATGACCCGTGCGGCAGCACGGGTAGACGATCTAGTAATATACATAATCCAACAATTGACATGGTGTTTACCCTGGTTTTTGGTAAACAACCGCTGGTTATAGATTTATTACTTGCGAGATCAACCAATAATTTCAGGCCATTGTGTGTCAAGTTTATTCGAATATCTTTGCATTTTTTAGGTATCTTTGTGTATTTCGAATAGAAGTAGAAAACAGAAAATCTCCAAGTTCGGTTGCTTGAACTTTTCGACAATAAATTGCAGTATAAAAGTAGATTGCATAAATTAACTTAAAGTAAAGTAAATTGCATTGATTTGAAATAAAGGTTGTTCACAAGGATCATACATGATTCGTAACTATTTTCTCGCTGTAACTTGGATACTTCGAGTGTGTAGAATGTTATGTAAGTGATTTTGTGACCCCGTTTTCCTCATGGAAAACTCTTATTTATACTAAAGAAAATAATTGTACAATCCTATCCACACTTCTAACTGCTAATAATGCTTAATAACAGAGAAAAAACAACCTATTTGAAATTCAAATCTTGTTCCTTCGACAGCTGCAACCTTTGACAGTTTAAAGAAACTTTTTGAAACATAACTAACTTTCACTTCGTCGATGTGTGCTTCGACCAACTCTAGATGCTTCGATTCTGTCGAGCGAACAAGTGCAACTTCATAAATCTTTTAGACTAAAAAGTCCCATCTTCTTCCACGTGTCCAATCAAACCTTAGTGACTGTGTCTAATATCTTTTGTCGAAAAACACAGGTAACAAATTGCCCCCCAAAAATGTTAGATTCGACGGAAGATAATGTAGAAGGAAACTGACATTTTTGAAAAACTCTAACCTCCAAAGAAGACTTTACATCTTCTTGAATAATGACGTCATTTACCTCGAGCAGTTCCCAGAACCAGTTATCATTACTGCACTATTTTCGGAGATCTTTGGCGCATGGGAGAAGTAACCGACGGCTTGGTTCAGAAACCCTTTAGACTTCTCTTCGCCACGTGGCTAAACTTTTCAACTTTTCAAATCAGTAGTCTTTTCGGTTCCCTCTCAGTAATGAGTATAAAAATACACTTTTTTACTCCTTTCATTATCACTTCCTTTCCAGAAAACTTATCTAAAAAACCAACTTCCTTTTTCTTTCCACCATGGATAGACTCCCAGAAGATCTGCTGATCACCATTACTCATAAAATAGCTGCTACTGGCACCCAGAACTTGCTCAACTTTAGGGCAACTTCCACTATTCACCGTCGACTGGCGGACAAGAAAATAGTTTTCAGGGCTCTACCACGAAACTGTTTATTGTATTTCTTTGACAACTTCCCTTCTGCACAAAAGCTTGCCTTCATGCAACGAATGATTCAAAGTGGCCATGAATCATTCAGCATGGTGGAAACAGCAAGGCTCCTCCATGATGAGCCTAATAACCTGGATGGCATTTATCGTATCCTACGCAAAGCTGCTTCCCATGGCGTGGATGGAGCCAAGTATTTGCTGATGATCCTCAAAATCCTTTTCAAAAGATGGATTTTCAATGAAGGAGGTCTTCCCCATTTTCAAAGATTTCTTTAATCGTCAAATGCTAGCGGAATGCAGAAGGTCTACCTGTGGAGGACAAGGTTTTCCCTACTTTCTGCCTTACAGGCCTCGTTGTGATATCATGCCTTTGCCCTCAGGCTTGGTCATTCGATTCACCTGTTCTGCTCAAGGAACGTGCAAAGGACATGGGAGAAGACCAGGGATTTTCTGGCCCTTACCAGGTTCAGATGATGAATACTTAAGGGCTGAACTTTGCCTCTACTGTCGCCTCGACTTAGAAGTTATGTGGTTTCTGCATGAGTTTCGCTTCTTGGACGACGAAAACTTCTAGGCTTTAGGTTTTTAGGTTGTAGTTTTTTAGGGCCTCGAAGCCATTTTGATGTACTTTTCCTGTCGGACGATATTTTTGATGTCAATATGCTTCGACATTTTGTGTAACATGCCCAATGTTTGGCTTCGAACTTTAATCTAATCAAATGCCTTTTTATTTCTTATTGTTGCTTTTCACTTTCGAATTCGATTTGAACAATGAAATTTCGTCATTGCAAACTTACATGTCGAGTGAAAATTCATATGTTCCAACTCTATAGAGGCCCAGACGGTGGTTTTCTCTCTATTTGAAACAAATCTATGGCGCCACTTTCGCAAAGACTAATGGGCCACGTTCTGGACTAGGTAACGCCCAAAAACTACCTTTTGGATTGCCAATTCAGGATGTTGACATCTGTCAACATTTAAAGTGAGAAGAAGTATAAAGTTATACCTTGGGGAATGTAAAAAGTACTCCCTTAACTTTTCTACACATCTTTCCAAACTGATTGATAGAAACAGCAGGAAACTGTTCCTCTCCTCTCCTAGTTTGTCTATCTCTGAAAATAAACTGTTTCTCCTTGGAAACAAGAAATTTTCCAAACTAGCTCTAGTGAACAGGCATCCCACTTTTGAAACAATATTCATAAAGTTTTGAAGAACAACAATGACGTCTTCCTCCAAAACTCAACTGTCTAATACTGCGGCCACGACGAACTTCTCCGTTCAACTTCAACCTGGGAACTTCAAGTTCGTTCCTGGACCTGACTTGAAGGACGAACAAGCCCAGATTTGGAAATCTCAGGTAAAGATTCCTTGCTCTGAATTTCATGCATATTCATGCCCTTTAGCATTCTTGGGTCCTTTACCTAGGGAACGAGAGGATAGTGACCAAATCAAAGAGATTTTTCCTACTTATCACCATTTTACCCCTAGGGTTTTCCAAAAAGGACCATACTTTATGAATTTCATGGATGCACCCACTAGGGTGTTTAGGTCTGCACCTCATGTTGGGAGTGATATTTACCTGAAATGGCTGAACAAAGTCGAATCGAAGAAGAAAGATTTCTGGAAATCATCTGGTATCTTCGACCTTATCCAATTGTCAAGACTTGGACCAAAATACCACCCCAACATGTTAATCGCAGCATTACATTTCTGGGACCATTCGACAAGTAGCCTCCAACTCAAATGTGGAATGTTAACCCCAACACTTCTGGATGTAGCTGCAATTACTGGCCTAAAACCTACTGGAAAAACCTCCGACCCTAATGTTATTTCTACAGATTTTGATTTTAATTTCCAACGAGCTGCTTTCTCGTCTTACATTGAAGACCATTACGACACCAGTAGCGATGATGTTTCTGATGTGGAACACGCCGTGTTCCTTACCCTTTAGCTATCCCTCTTCGTGTTCTGCACCCCATCGCTGCAAGTGGCAAAGATGTACATTAAGCTCGCCATCCAAATACATGATGGTAAGGATGTTAGCCTGAGCCGACTCATTTTGGGTGCTCTCTACGATGGCCTTGGCAATGGATCTTATGAGTTGAGCAACGCAAGTGAGATAAGAAAGACTTTGTCGGTGTCAGGTCCCATTTGGCTTTTCCAACTGTGGCTATTGGCCACTTTTGAATCAAAGTTCCAACTCTTTATTCCTGATGAACATAAGAGCATGGTAGAACAAAGAAGAATTGAAGGCACCCGACTTGCTGCGCTGAAACTTAGAGAAGTAGGCCAAACCAATGAAGCCTTATTTTCAGCGGCCTTCAATGTGTTCCTAAAGTGCAACACTTTGTACCTTCTATGGCTCCGTTTGTAAACATGACTCATGGACCATAGTGGTTTACAAAAGGGTTCCCAGAGCCTTCATCCGACCGCAAAGGAGAACACTTCGAGATCTGGAAAGCTTATTTGACTCCCAATCTGCTTTCGTTTAGGATTTCGACTGGGAAAGGGAAAGAACTCTTCGGAGTAAGCGGCTATCAACCATACCTGGTAGCCAGACAATTCGGCCTTTGCCAGCTTCGACCTAGATCTTTCTTCTCCAGCAAGAAATATTTACGACATCCCAAGACCGAGAGAGAGAGTGGCGAGAGCGTCTCGCCAAATTCGATCAAACTGCCCCCAGCTTCGAGCCCATAGTTTTCAAAACATCTTTCCTATGTACCCAAGAATTCTTTACTTGGTGGAGAGATTATTATAAAACACAAAGCGCTGAGATTGATGAAAATTGTTTACTCGAGCAGCTGATATCCACTTTTCCTTCTGTGCAGAATAAAAAAGCAAAGAGCAAAGGTATGCATATTCGAGAAATTCAAGCATTTCAAAAATACTTCGAAACTGAGTATGACCCGAGACATCTTAGTCGAACCGTTGCTCAGGCAGCAAAAACTTTAAAAGAAAAGATAAGTGAAAAACTTTACATGGTGAAAGCCCCTCCTCATGTAAAAGACAAATCCACTTTTGCTTTACATTTCAAAACACGATTTTCGGCTTTGCCAACCAGCAAACTTGCTTTGGCTTTTCGACCACCTCTTCCTCATTGGTTCTATTGTGGTTCGAGATTATCCTTCAAAAATCTTTTAGCTAAAAAGCCTGAGAGAGTAACTCCAACTAAGCACGACATACATAGTTTTGAAGGTCATTTACACCTTGATATTCGACATGTTCGAATTACGTCAGAAATTAGAACATGTGATAACCTTCTCATTCAGAGGTAACGTATTGTTTCGACTGCTTCCAAACCTAACGAATTTATATGTTTTACATTTGTACCTCTTACCTCCAAACCCACTTCAGACGATGAACCCGACAAGGAAGAAGCCAAGAAAAAGGTGAGACCTTCTAAGTCGAAAGCTGTCGAGGTAACCTCTTACTATCTCTCAATGGCAACATATATCTTTGACCATTTCTTTAATGAAATTGATTTTCCATAAACGGAAACGCACCAACAGTTCTTGCACCACGACCCCTTCTAAGAAAATCAGGAAATTCATCAGCGTATCAAGCGATGACTCAGAGGTAGGTAGAAATTTCTTCTCTTTTTCTTGGGGTTTACTTAACCATGCTCATCATTATATATGCACATATATTTTCTAGGATGATGGTTCCTCCCCACATGTTGACGCTACTGAAGGTCTGTCAAACCTGGCGGGGAAAGATCAAACCAAGAAACCTGAGTTGGATTCAAATGTTGAACCTCTCAAGAAGAAACTTCCTAAAGCAAAGAGGATCCCGAGTGAAGGTTCCGATGTCGGGAAATTCAATATCGAGGTATATGTCGAAACCTTGACCTCTCCCTAGTTGATTCATCAATTGATTTCCTCTAATTATGATGATAATTTGTCTATTACTGGTGTTGGAAACTGGTAACGTCGAAGTTGGGGGGTAGACGACGCCCACTTCGCCCCATAATCGTCCTATCTCTCAGATAATTGAAGAGACGAACGAGGACCGACCAATGGATCAGAGCAGTGGCGGGAAAGCGTCCGTTGACTGGTTTGATGATGTGTTTGTCACTACTCCTCCTAAATCCAAACAAGCCGAAGTTGAGGCTGAACACAATGCTACTCTTCAAAAAGGAGAACTTCTCGCTCCTACCTCAGGTGCCCAAATCACTTCTCCTACCGGTGGAGAAACCACCATCACTGAGCCACTTAAAAATCCAAACCCTGTTGAGACAGCTGAAACAGATGAAGATGACACCCCTGGTGACAATGTGAGCAGTGAGGGTCTTGAGGACGAGGAGGCTGAAAGCGGAGGAGGTTGCCCACGAAGTCCTGAGAGTATGGATGAGTCTCCACCAAAGAAAATGCATGCCCCCAGTACCACTCCAAGCTTAGATGACATCGCAAGTCTTGAGGAAAGTGATCCCCTTGAAGCTTTCAAACTCATGTTAAGCAGTGAAAATACTCAGAATACTTCGACTTCATCTGTCGGAGTGAGTTCAGAAGCGTCCGAGGAAGATTTGACCCAAGAGCCATCAGATTGAACTCGAACCTCACTTTCGAACTCAAAAGTTTTACACACAAGTTGCTCAAGTTAACTCGTAACCAGCCTTTGTTAGCCTTCCTGGTTGACTTCGAACCTCTTCTGGATCGAATAGCCACGGAACTCTGGCGTGAATCCAAAAACAATGTTTTATTAACAAAACAACGTCATCAGCATACAGAGAACTTGAGGCTAGTCGAAGAACCTAAAGCTAAAATTTCTTCTTTAGAGCTTGAGAGTGCCAATGTTTCGGCCGAGGCAAAAGCGTGCAAGTCAAACATTGCTACTTATAAAGAACAAATGGCAGTCTTGGCGTTGAAGATTTAAGAAGAGGAAGAGACGTTAGCTGGAATTCATAAGGTATTGGGTCCTTCAGAAACCGAACTTCGCCGAGAAGCCAACCTGGCTATTGAAAACTTCAAAAGGGCCAAGTCGAGTGACAACGAGATCAACAAGTTGATTGATAATGGCTCTCGGACCCAAGTTGTGCTGGATCTCGCCAAAACGGCTCTAGAGAGGCTGACAACCAGTCTTACTTTTTAAGCTTTGTAATATGTATTAATATAGCCTCTTTTGAAACTCCTATCATTGTACTGGCAGCGTATGCCATGATTACGCACTTGCTATTATCTTTTATTCGCACGTAATTTTAACTTCTTGCAACACTAGCCTGTATTTCTTCAAATATTTTCCATTTACTCGCAAGATTTGATTCTCTGCACCAACCTCCTCTATTTCGTATGCACCATTTGAGAAAACCTGAGTGATTTCGAATGGTCCTTCCCAATTTGGCGACCATTTGCCTAGAACTCCGTCTTTTCTATCCATAGGCAGAATTACTTTCCAAACTAAATCTCCTGAAGCAAAAGATTTAGACTTTACTCTTTTGTTATAGGCCTTAGCTACTCTTTCTTTCTGCCTCACGAGGACGTCTAATGCATGTATCCTTTCCTCGTCTAAATCGACCAGTTCATCTAACATCATGTCCCAATAATGGTTTGTTGGAAGCTCGCATTGCCTTTGAATTCTAGTCGATTGTAAACAGACTTCGACGGGTAGGACTGCGTCATGACCAAATGTAAGCCTAAATGGGGTAGTGTTAGTTGATTCTTTTGGCGAATTCCGATAAGCCCATAAAGCCTGGTTCAAAGTATTATGTCAATTTCTTGGTTTACTACCCACATGTTTCTTTATCAAATTAATTATAACTTTATTGGCGGCTTCGACTTGACCATTTGCCTGCGCGTAGTAAGGCGTCGGAGTTAACAATTTAAATCCGACGTCGGAAGCAAACTCTACCATTTTTCGTCCCGTGAAGACATACCCTTGGTCTGTGGTGATAGTTTCTGGGATTCCAAACCTGTACAAAATGTGCTCTTGAATTAACTTGATAACAGCTTCCTAATCCACATTCGGAAAAGGGATGGCTTCTACCCATTTGGTGAAGTAATCTATCTCGACTATAATATAACGGTGGCCTTTCGACGAAGTAGGTTTGACTTCTCCGATCAAATCCAAAGCTCATCCTCTAAATGGCCATGGTTTTACTATCGCATGAAGTTCGCTTGCAGGTACATGTTGTATCCATATATGCTTCTGACATTCTTGACAACCTTTAGCGAACTCTATACAATCTTTTAACATCGTAGGCCAATAGACCCCTTGTCGAAACAAAAAGCCATTTCATTTTGTGGCCTACTTGGTGAGAACCACAAACTCTACTATGGGTGTTGGAAATTGCCAAATATGCCTCATTTTCTCCAAGGCATTTCAGTAAAACTTGTTCAGGAGTTTTCTTGAACAATTCATTCTCTATCACCACATAGCTTAAGGCTCTGTATTTAATTTTTCGACTGGTGTTCCCGGCAGGGTTCTTTAAGTATTCGACAATCTGATTCCACCAATCGTTGTCTGCCATATTGTCAATGGCAAAAACTTCAAACCAGATTTTCGCAACTTTGCCTGAAAATATTTCAGTTTCGGCTGAAAGATTATGTATTTCCTCTGCCCCCTCAGTTTTTGTTATTGACAATTCTGTTCGGGGAGGGGAAATCGGAGTAGATTTGTCTCTTATCTCTATCAACTCCTTTAACTTCGCTTTAGGGACTTTATAACCCGAAGCGATTTGTGCCAACTCGTTCGCCTCTTGGTTATTAATTCGAGGCACATGTTGAATATCGACATGCTGAAAACGTTGTAACAACGTGTTGGCTAGAACAAAGTACATAATTAGATTTTCTTTAATGCATCTGTATTCTTTCGTCAACTGCTTTATAACCAGTTTGGAGTCTCCTTTTATCTCGACCTCCTTTGCCCCCAGTTCCAACAAGGTTTCAAGTCCTGCTATTAAGGCTTCGTATTCGGCCTCATTGTTCGAACATCGTTCATTAACTCTGAACTTAAAACTTGTCGGAATGTTAGTAGGAGACACAATTAAAATGCCAATCCCAGTGCCATCTTTGTGACTGGAACTGTCGAAATATAATTTCCAAGGTCGAGTCTCTATTAGACCAACTGTAGCTTCGATCGCAGAATGATCAACTATGAAATCAGCCACGATCTGCCCTTTAATGGCTTTTAAGGGCTTATAGCTCAACGAATACTCCGTTAGGGGTAGGGCCCATTTACCAATTCTACTATGCAAAATAGGTTTCGACAACATGTGCTTAATAATATCAAAATGAGAATAAACACAAACGTCGACTGGTTTTATATATTGTTTCAACTTTGTACAAATGAAATACAAACAAAGGCACAACTTTTCAGTTGGATGATACCTTGTTTCAGCATCATTTAAAATCCTACTGAGGTAATATATGGCTCTTTCGACACCATTTTCATCCTCTTGGGCTAACATGCTACCTATGGATGATTCTGATGCTGCTATGTACAATTTCATCATCCTGTTCTTAACAGGGGGGTAAGAGAACAGGTGGTTTTGTCAAATATGACTTGATTTCTTCAAAAGCCTTCTGATGCTCTGGTTCCCATCTAAACGCATCTTCTTTCTTTAGTTTAAGTAATGGCGAGAACACTTGGGTCTTGCCACTTAAGTTCGAAATGAACCTTCTCAGAAAGTTGATTTTGCCTAGAAGAGATTGCAGTTCTTTCTTGGTAGAAAGAGACTTCGTTTCCAAGATGGCTTTTGTGTTGTTTTGGTTTATCTCAATACCCTTTTTGTGAACCACGAAACCTAGAAAATCACCTGCGTGAACACAAAAAGCACACTTCAAAGGGTTCATCTTTAAGCCATATTTTCTCATTCTTTCGAACGATTGTCGCAGATGGTCTAAATGGTTGTCCTCTGTTGAAGACTTCACTACAATATCATCTATTTATACCTGCATAAATATTTCTATAAAATCATGGAACATAGAATTCATTGCCCTTTGGTATGTAGCATCGGCGTTCTTCAACCCGAATGGCATGACTATCCATTCATACACGCCTATGGCCCCAAAGCACCTAAAATCTGCATTCGACACATCTTCTTCGGCTATGAAAATCTTGAAATTCTGGCTTGACAGATTAAAAACACAATGCAGGGCACAATAGCTTTCTAAAACAGAGCACACACAAACAAAATGCAAAAGCAAGAAAATAAAAGTGCAGGAAAGATAAAAGGCACAAGGTTTGTTAACCCAGTTCGGAGTAAACACCTCCTACTCTGGGGGATACCAATCCAGGAAGGAATTCCACTATATGAATTAATCCTTATGACCCAAGACACTGAACACCCAGTTCCCAGCCTAAGCAATTAACCTCCTCCTAGTCTGAATTCTACCCAACACGTTGAGTATTAGAAAACCTCTAACTTCCTATTCAAGTAACTAAACCCAGTCACTTAAACAAACCTGAACTAAACCCAGTTCTGAACAAAACTTCAATAACAGACCTTCATTCGTACCTACAGGCTTAGAATGAATTTACAACTCAATAAAAACTCTAAACCAACTCAAAAGAGTGGTGCACAAATAAAGCTAAAAGCTTAAAACTCTAAGACTCTATTTCTCTGATTTTCTTCAATAATCCGTCTCTCTTGAATAATGGCAGCAACTCTCCTTTTATAATCTTCAGCAACCAACATTAATCTGAAACTAATCTTCTGAATATGATTTGTTTCTGAATTAAGAATAGCCAAATAAATCTGCATTGTATCTTTGAAAAGATTCATTCAGAAAAATACGAGCATTCATAAAACATGAGCCAACCTTCATTAGATCTTCACCAATTCAATCAGCATTCTAGAAGCATTAATCCATAATGAAACCTTAACATATCTCGCAAAGATTCGCGCAGAAATAATGAATAAAAATGCAGCTTCTGAAGAAGTCAACAAAAGTCAACGCTGCAATAGTGCGTCTGATGCACTGTTCCTGCGTCTGAAGGAATTTCTGCTTCTGAAGTGCTACAGTGCGTCTGAAGGTGCATTCAGCTTCTAAAGGGCAAAACAGCTTCTGAACAGCTTCAAATGAAATTTCTTGCAACTGAAGACTTGTTATAAACATAGAGATGCTTCCATTGAACACATTGGATTTGCCAAAACATGCAGCCAACTTCAAAATACTCAACAATCTCCCCCTTTGGCAAATTTTGGCTAAAACCAATGTTTCACAACACCAAGTTCTTCAATCCATCATAAAACTAACTCAGCAATGAAGAACTCCACAATAGTAATCATAACATAGAGATAAGCAGCGGATTCAGTTATGATTAATCATGAAAATCACAAAACAGCTTCAGTTCAACACAACAAATCAGCTTCTGATGTCCTCAACTTCTGAAGCACACATAACAGCTTCTGAACAACTGAACTACATTTCAGCACATTCTGATCTTCATAAGAATACTCCCCCTGAAGCTTCTCAAACACTGAAACAAATACTCCAGCTTCACAACACTCCCCCTGCAACTCAGCTTCTCATACAAACTCCCCCTTACTACTGAACTGCAGTGAATTGCTTCTGAAACTTTTGAAACTGACTGAAACACATCATCACTCAGGAACATAACAGTTATATACTCCCCCTGAGACACACACTCCCCCTCAATCAAATCTGCACAACATTTCTTGCATTTGTTCTGAATTCTGAGCACAACTATTAAATTATGAACCACATAAATTCTGAACAAGATACACTCTGAACAGCTCCATAAGTTTTTTATAAAATCTGAACAAGATACACTCTGAACAGCTCCATAAGTTTTTCTCCCCCTTTTTTATCCACAAAATTATGACAAAACACAGGTTTCACATAGGGAATAAAAACTACACAAAAATCTTTCAAATTAGTCCCAGTATTACCTTCAGACTCAGGATCAGGATTACACTTAGCATTAGCACAACTGGCAGGTACTCTATCTTCCTCACATCCAGTTTGCTTTAATTGCTATAAGTCTTCATGCAGACACACACCCAATTTACTTCTCAGATTCTCAAACTGTTTAGCATCTAAGGCTTTTGTGAAAATGTCAGCAATATGATTTTCAGTATCCACATGTTCTAACTGAATAATCTTGTCCTCCACAAGGTTTCTAATAAAATGATGTCTGATATCTATGTGTTTAGTTCTGCTGTGCTGTATGGGGTTCTTAGAAATGTTAATTGCACTGAGGTTATCACAATAAATTGTCATAGTTCCTTGTTCAATGTTATACTCTTCAAGCATCAGTTTTGTTTCTTGCTGAACCAAGAAATTAAATTATTTCCTAGAAAGAAACATCCTCCAGATGTGCTCTTCCTGTCATCAGCACTTCCAGCCCAGTCAGCATCACAATATCCCATTAATTCAGAACTTGAACTGTGAGAGTACATGATTCCATAATCACTTGTGCTATTCACATACTTCAGGATCCTTTTAACTTGTGTCAGATGACTCATCTTAGGATCAGCTTGGTACCTTGCACATACTCCAACAGCAAAGGTAATATCAGGTCTGCTTGCAGTTAAGTACAATAGACTCCCAATCATACTTCTGTACTGGCTTTGATCTACTGAAACTCCATGGTCATCCTTAGTCAACTTCAGATGAGTAGCAGCAGGTGTCCTCTTATGAGCAGCAGTTTCCATTCCAAATTTCTTCACAATGTTCTTGGCATATTTACTCTGAGAAATGAAGATTGTATTCTCCATTTTCTTGACTTGCAGTGCAAGAAAGTATGTCAGCTCACCAACCAAACTCATTTCAAACTCTGACTGCATTTGCTGGACAAACAACTTAACCATTTTATCAGACATTTCACCAAACATAATGTCATCTACATAGATCTGAGCAATCATCAGACACCCATTTTCATCTTTTACAAACAATGTTTTATCAGAACCACCTTTTCTGTATCCTTGAGCCACAAGAAATTAAGCTAGTCTTTCATACCATGCTCTTGGTGCTTGCTTTAATCCATATAAGGCTTTCTTCAACTTGTACACATGATCTGGAAACTGATGATCCACAAAACCCTTAGGCTGTTCTACATAAACTTCTTCTTGCAGATAGCCATTCAAAAATGCACTCTTCACATCCATCTGGAATAGCTTGAACTTGAGAATGCAGGATACACCCAACAGTAGTCTTATGGACTCTAGTCTGGCCACAGGTGCAAAGGTCTCATCAAAATCAAGTCCCTCTACTTGAGTATAACCTTGAGCAACTAACCTTGCCTTGTTTCTGACCACAGTGCCATTTTCATCTGTTTTATTCTTGTATATCCACTTAGTGCCAATCACATTCAAACCTTCTGGTCTTGGAACCAGATCCCACACTTCACTTCTTTTGAATTGATTCAGCTCATCTTGCATGGCTTCAATCCAAAATTCATCAGTTAGGGCTTCTTTCACATTTTTGGGTTCAAACTTAGACACAAAACATGAATCAGTAGCAGATGAGTCTGATCTCCTGGTTCTGACCCCCTGATCCAAACTTCCAATGATGAGCCCTTTACCAGCAGGAACATGTTCTGGAAGAACTTATGCATCTTCAGAATCCGGATGATTTTCTGCTTCTGAAGTTTGTTCTTCTGAGGCTTCAGACTCTGGAATAACTTCAGATTCATCCCTTTCATTCTCAGCAGACAGATCATCAATAACAACATTTATGCTCTCCATCACAACTTTGGTTCTTGAGTTAAACACCCTATAGGCTCTGTTGTTTACTGAATATCCCAAAAATATACCTTCATCAGACTTTGGGTCCAGTTTTCTCTTATTTTCTCTGTCAGCCAAAATGTAACATCTGCTCCCAAACACATGAAAGTATTTCACAGTTGGCTTTCTTCCTTTCCATAATTCATATAAGGTACAAGTTGTTTCCTTCTTCAGAGTGACTCTATTATGGATATAACATGCAGTGTTCATAGCTTCAGCCCAAAACATATAAGGCAGCTTCTTTGCATGTAGCATAACTCTTGCACATTCTGCTAATGACCTATTCTTCCTCTCAACTACACCATTTTGCTGAGGTGTTATAGGTGCAGAAAACTCATGTTTTATACCTTCAGAAGCACAGAATTCTTAAAAACTCTTGTTTTCAAATTCTTTGCCATGATCACTTCTGATTCTGACAATTCCACATTCTTTCTCTCTTTGTAATTGAATGCACAACTCTTTAAATACTTCAAAAGTATCAGACTTCTCTCTAACAAAACTAACCCATGTGTATCTTGAGTAGTCATCAACCATAACAAATGCATATCTTTTGCCTCCTATACTCTCCACTTGCATTGGCTCCATTAAATCAATATGAACAATTTCTAGTACTTTAGTAGTTACCTGGTGAACTAATCTGGGATGAGACTTTCTTGTTTGTTTCCCAATTTCACAATCACCACAAACACTGTCCTCATTGATCTTCAGATTAGGTACACCTCTGATAGCTTCAGTACTTAGGATTTTCTTCATGCCTTTCAGATGCAGATGTCCCAGTTTCTGGTGCCAGAGTCTGACTTCCTCTTCTGAGCTCATGAGACAAGAAGTCAGGCTTCTTTCTTCTTCAGACACCCATAAATAGCAGTTATCTTTGGATCTGCAGCCCCTCATCTGAACCTTACCTTCCTGATCAGTTACAATACACTCTTGCTTGTTGAAATTCACTTTTAAATCCTGATCACATAGCTGGCTAATACTGATCAGATTAGAGGTCAATCCTTTCACCAACAACACATCATTCAATCTAGGCAAACCTTCACTGATTAGATCACCAATACCCAGAATCTCACCTTTTGCTCCATCACCAAATGTCACATAGCTTCTGGAATATGGTTTGATATTGCTCAGCAGATTCTTCACACTAGTCATGTGCCTTGAACAACCACTATCAAAGTACCAGTCCTCTCTAGAAGTGGCTCTCAATGAGGTATGAGCAATAAGTCCTACATTCTGAACCTTAGGTTTCCACACCTTCTGAACATTTTGTCTGGTTGCAGTTGGTTGCACTCTTCTATATTGAAAGTGTTCAGGATAACCATACAGTTTAAAGCAAAAAGGTTTAATATGCCCCTTCTTACCACAATGATGACAGGTCTAGGTATGATTCCTCCTTCTTCTGTTGAACTTTTGGGGTTGCATCTGAACATGCTTCTGAGGTTGCATCTGAACATGCTTCTGAGATTGCATCTGAACATGCTTTTGAGGTCTCATCTGAGTATGCTTCTGAGGTCTCATCTGAGTTGTTCCAATCATAAGATTATGAGTCTGAGTAGCAGGAACAAACTGTTTAACTGGATTTTTCTTCTTGAGGTTCAGACTCTCATTCACAATTCCTAAACCAGTTTTTCCTTCTTTCTGAGCATCCAAAATTTCCTCCAACACATCAGTAGCAGTATTCATCATTCTAACCTGCTTTTTCATATGCTCAAGTTGGGAATTTAGTTGGTTCACTTCTTCTTTCAATTCTGAATTCTGCACTAGAAGTTCAGCTTTCTCAGCCTCCAGTTGACATATGGTCTCCTTCTGATCTAGAACTTGTTTGCAAACTTCAGCACTTCTGGTATATAGCTTCTTGTAGTTGTCAGCTAGTTCATCATATGAGGACTTTGCAACTTCAGACACAGATGAAGCTTCAGACTCTGAGTCAGACTCAGAAAAAGTCTCAGACCCTAAAACTGCTTCATTCTTTAAGATGGCTCCTGACCTTACCATCAAACTAGTATCACCCTTACCAGATTCACTAGCTACATCTTCTTCAGAATCATCATCTGACCATGAAACAGCTAGGCTCTTCTTCTGCTTCTTGAGAAAAGTGGGACATTCAGACTTGATGTGTCCATACCCTTCACACACAAAGCACTGCACACCTTTGGTTTGATTACTTTTCTCCTCAGACTTGGTCTTCTTCTCATCAGCTTGTTGCTTCTTGTTGTTAAATCTGAAATTCTGACCTTTGGTTTTGGATTTTCTGTCAACCTTCTTCAGAATTTTGTTGAATTGTTTTCCTAGCAACACTAGAGCTTCTGATAAATCACTATCACCCTCATCAGACTCTTGTTGATCATCAGCATGAGAATTGACTGCAAAAGCTACTCCTTTCCCTTTCTTTTCAGGCTGTTTGCAGAATGCAGTCTCAAAATTTAGCAAAGACCCAATCAGCTCCTCAACCATCATGGTGGTGATGTCATGAGCTTCTTCTATGGCTGTAACCTTCATATCAAATCTTCTGGGAAGTGACCTGAGGACTTTTCTAACTATCTTCTCATCTGTCATCTTCTCCCCAAGAGAATCAAAAGAATTTGCCATATCCAGCACATTCATGTAGAAATCCTGGATATTTTCATCCTCCTTCATCTTCAGGTTCTCAAACTTAGAAGTCAGCAACTGGAGTCTGGACATCTTGACTTTAGAGGTTCCTTCATGAGTTGTTTTTAGAATTTCCCAGGCCTCCTTTGCAACTGTACGTTGCTTGATGAGTCTGAACATATTCTGATCCACACCATTGAAAATTGCATTCAAAGCTTTTGAATTTCCATGTGACAAATCATCTTCAGCTATGGTCCATTCTTCTCCAGGCTTCAGAACCTCAGTTTTGTTCCCATCTTTGTCCAAAACCACAGGATGATCCCAGCCTTTAATCACAGCTTTCCAAGTCCTGCTGTCAATAGATTTTAAGAAAGCACACATCCTAGACTTCCAATATTCATAGTTTGTGCCATCTAGTAGGGGTGGTCTATTGACATAACCTCCTTCTCTATCCATGCTTGCCAGAAAACACTACTCTGGATCTCACCCAAAACACAGGCAGGGTGCCTGCTCTGATGCCAATTGAAATTCTGGCTGGACATATTAAAAACACAATGCAGGGCACAATAGCTTGCTAAAACAGAGCACACACAAACACAATGCAAAAGCAAGAAAATAAAAGTGCAGGAAAGATAAAAGGCACAAGGTTTGTTAACCCAGTTCGGAGTAAACACCTTCTACTCTGGGGGATACCAATCCAGGAAGGAATTCCACTATATGAATTAATCCTTATGACCCAAGACACTGAACACCCAGTTCCCAGCCTAAGCAATTAACCTCCTCCTAGTCTGAATTCTACCCAACACGTTGAGTATTAAAAAACCTCTAACTTCCTATTCAAGTAACTATACCCAGTCACTTAAACAAACCTGAACTAAACCCAGTTCTGAACAAAACTTCAATAACAGACCTTCATTCGTACCTACAGGCTTAGAATGAATTTACAACTCAATAAAAACTCTAAACCAACTCAAAAGAGTGGTGCACAAATAAAGCTAAAAGCTTAAAACTCTAAGACTCTATTTCTCTGATTTTCTTCAATAATTCGTCTCTCTTGAATAATGGCAGCAACTCTCCTTTTATAATCTTCAGCAACCAACATTAATCTGATACCAATCTTCTGAATATGATTTGTTTCTGAATTAAGAATAGCCAAATAAATCTGCATTGTATCTTTGAAAAGATTCATTCAGAAAAATACGAGCATTCATAAAACACGAGCCAGCCTTCATTAGATATTCACCAATTCAATCAGCATTCTAGAAGCATTAATCCATAATGAAACCTTAACATATCTCGCAAAGATTCGCGCAGAAATAATGAATAAAAATGCAGCTTCTGAAGAAGTCAACAAAAGTCAATGCTGCAATAGTGCGTCTGATGCACTGTTCCTGCGTCTGAAGGAATTTCTGCTTCTGAAGTGCTACAGTGCGTCTGAAGGTGCATTCAGCGTCTGAAGGGCTGAACAGCTTCAAATGAAATTTCTTGCAACGGAAGACTTGTTATAAACATAGAGATGCTTCCATTGAACACATTGGATTTGCCAAAACATGCAGCCAACTTCAAAATACTCAACAAATCTGATTATAACCAGAATAGTCGTCTAGCATGCTCAAATAATCAAAACCTGCTGCCGAATCGACTAACATTTCTGCTACTGGCATAGGGTATTCATCTTTAGGTGTAGCGTTGTTCAAATCTCTAAAATCTATGCAGACCCTAAGAGTTCCATTCTTTTTTACTACAGGGACTATGTTAGCCAACCACTCAACATACCTTGCTGTTCTGATGAACTTGCTTTGTAAGAGCCTTTCAATTTCCTCTTTGATCTTTGACAAGATTTGAGGCGCAAATCTTCTTGGAGTTTGCTTCACTGGCTTTTTTTCGGGTCGGATTGGTAGTTTTAACTCCACTACGTCCCGACTTAGACCTGACATTTCATTATAGTCCCAAGCAAAACAATCTTTATATTCCTCTAAAAGCTTAATGATTCGAACTTTGAATGCGTCATCAATTTTGGCGCTGCTATAAGTTGGCCTCTTCACAACGCCATCACCCAGGTCGACTTCTTCCAGAGGGTCTTGTGCTACAATTTTCTTAGCGGGACCCATTGGGTCTTTCTCAAAACCTAAGGGCTCCTCATCATAAATGCAATCCAACCTCTGGTCCTCGAGCATTTCATTCTCCTGACAGCCTTGCATTTATTGCATGACAGCTTCCAAAGCCGCGTTTTGTTTATTTTCGGCCACATAGGCCGTAATTCTCTCCCATGAACTGGGAATAGACATGATTACTGTTTGACATCCCACCCAGTTGGTGGGGCTTCGTCCTCCGATGACATATCGTCTTCGACTAACTCCCTTTCCCAAAAAAGACCATGGTATGGGTGGAGCTTAACAGAACTCCTCACAAGCTCTGGTCTCACTAGACCAAAATCTGAGGATCGACATGGCAAAATATATGCCAAATGTTTGTCAAAGGTCTTTTTGTTTATATGGTCGACTTCAGCCCTGAAATAGCTTTGGTCGGCTTCAATATTCTCTAACACTTCGTCTTCCCTCCAGATTGAAATCCTCTAGTGCATAGTCGACGGGACTGCTCCGACACCATGTATCCATTCTCTGCCGAGTAACATATTGTAATTGGCTTTGGATGGGATTACCAGGCACAATGTTGACCTTTTACACTTCCGAAAATTAATTCAACTTCAGTTGCCCCATAAGAATGGCCGGATTTACCCTCATTGTTCGAGAGTACCACATTATGGGATGTTAGCTTGGATTCTTTCTTCCCAATGTTTTTAAGTAAACATAACAACATCAAATTCACTGATGCGCCGCCATCCACTAGGACTTTGTTTATCCCAATGCTATTCACCTTGGCCTGGACGAAAAGAGGTTTAAGATGATTTCTCATATCTCGACTAGGCCTTTCAAACATGGCTTGCTGTTCTTCGACACAGCCACTGTTCATCACATAATAACAAACTAGCTTATGTTCAGCCATTTCCTCTGTAAAATCTTCTTCCCCCTCACTGATTTCTGAGACTACATCATATTCAATTGGTATAATTGAAACCACGTTGCATATCACATCAAAATCTGGTTCGGAATCGGAAAAATTTGATCCCATTTCTTCATCTTCAGCAGGAAGGTTTTCTTTGATAGGAGGCAGTGGAGGAAAAAGTCTCTCTGTTGCTGGCTTCCTAACCTTGGTGATCACCAATTGTTTTCCTTTCGCAGAACTTTCAGCAACATCAGTGGCCCCAGCCCTCTTCTGACGTTGGAATCTACGCCATTGAGTCTTTGTCATAGGGTTTTTTCCTTTGTATCCATTCCTGTAGGAGTACCTATTGTAGACATGATGGATTTCTCCATTTGCTGACACAGTCGAACGACGACCCATATTTTTTCCATTAGAATAGACCCATTTACCCACAGGAGTTTCCGAGGATGGGACATATGTCTTCTCCGGAGGCACCACCCTATATGGGATCCCCCTTTGATTGAAATTGAACTTAGGCCTATTGTCGACCCATCTTCCCTTCCTCTTCGACACTAACTGCTTTCCCTCGAGGCTCATTGCTGCTTTTTTGTCGAACACTGAACTGCATTTTGGACAAATCGTGACCTCTGAATTGCTTATCTTGCAACGATTCAAAAAAGCAACTAGACCCTCTTCAGCATCAGGGTACACAGCTTTCAATTGTTTCTTGTACAGATCTTCAGTGATCATTGCAGGCGCTATCATGAGGCTTTCAGTACCTTCTTTGGGGTTGCTGGAACTTTCCCCTGGCATCTCTTCCACAACCTCGACAACGTTGACATCTACCGGCTCGACATACATTGTGTCGGAGACTGGGAGAGGATCATCATCTACCTGCATTGGCGATTTCGACTTGTCACCAAATTTCAATCTTCCCTCGTTGAGTGCTTTCTGCACCAAGTCCCTGAAAAGAACACAACGGGAAGTATTATGACCCAAAAAATTGTGAAATTTGCAAAATCCTCTTTTCTTCCTTTGGTCTATTGGTGGCAATTTTAAACCCTTAGGCACCACAATTTGACCATCAGAGACTAACAAGTCAAAAATTTCGTCACATTTAGTAACGTCAAAGGTGTATGATTTCGCAACAAATTTATCATTTTTTGGTTCGACGGGAGTTTTTCCGTCTAATGGTTTCAACAATTTGCAAACATATGGAGGTCCAGGTTTTAATTCGGCTACATTAACGTCATTCTCTTCGACGGAAGCATATTCGACATCGAATTCTTGGTCGCTGCCGATATCGTTGACATACGCATCCTTCTCTTTTTTGTGGAACCTGTTAGACCTAGCCTTTTCGGCTTTCAACCTTTTTACTTGCTGAACCCTATCGGCCAATTGGGCCATATCTCTCAAGTGCTGGGTGTCCAATTTCTTTCGGACACAGTAATCTAGGCCACCAGCAGCCATTTCGACTAACTCATGTTCAGGCACTTGGGTAAAGCATCTCGCTTTCAATAATCTAAATCTATTGAGATAGTCATCAACAGTTTCAAGCGCTATCCGCCTAACACTAGCCAATTCTTTCAAAATTATCTTAGATTGGCCCATGTAGAACTGCTCATGGAATACTCTCTCTAATTGATTCCAATTATGTATTGAATGAGGAGAGAGAGTGGTGAACAATGTGAAAGCGTTATTTGTCAAGAAGTTGGGGAAATATTTCATTCTTAAATTTTCATTATTTGCAATTTCCCCGGTCTCCATTAAATAACGGGCAACATGTTCGACAGTGGACTCATTAGTTTCTCCAGCAAACTTTGTGAATTTGGGGATCTTCCATCCCCTAGGAAGTTCAGTTTGCAAGACATACTCAGACAAGGCTGAAATGAAATTTGGCCTACGTAAGCCTGCATTAAGGCCATTTTGGACCAAAGTTATTTCGACGAGATGGGCTATATTTTCTTGCCCTCCAAGATTATTCTGTCGAACTTGTCTGACCACTTCGTATGCGTTTTGGTTTCTATTTACCAAAACGACTTCAGGGGCTTGTTGTACTGCCCCTACAATTGGTTATTCAACCCCTTGGGGCACATGGTGTGGCCCCTGATTTGCCACATTATCTCCTCTTCCGCCAATTCGAAGCGGTCTAGGGTTCGGTGGTTGAACCAGGTTGAAGAAATTGGCGATTCTCTCCATTTGAGCAGCCAACATTTGGTAACTTTGGTTAGTAGCCTGGATCATAGGGTTAAATACCGTTCCGATCTGCTGAGTTACATATTAACCATGTCATGGTTACTCTCGTCCATTTGTTGTCTAATCGACGCCACAGACGTATTAGTCAACGCCAAAGGGGCGTTTCGACCAGGGATACTCATTTCAGACCCATGAACTGGCGACAATATAGTATTTGCGTTATCCGCGAATATAGACGCATTCGTCCCAAGGCCTGCCATTAAAGTTGTTGGCATGCCATAAGGTGGATCTCTCATTGTCGTCGCGAGCGAAAACTGTGGAATGGAAGCACCAAAAGTCCCTGCCAAAGTATTTCTATCCACCTGTTGTATCCACGGTCTAGAGATCGGTGGGCTCGTTTGCGTCGATAAAATGACGGCCTCGATAACTGCAGGCCCAGTCGATGTTGGTATTGACGATGACGACGACATAGAGGCTGTTACACCAGTCACATTCGACTAGGTTTGGCTACTAACGGGTATTTCTTGTGAAGTTTGTGCACCGGGTTGAGTGCTGGATGAGGGAGCGGTTGTTGAATTTGGACGGGCCAATTCAGGAAGACATTTGCCTCATCTCAATCGCATACGAAGTAGAATCACAAGAATTTATTCAAAGAGAACAAAATACGAAAAGAAATTTTAGAAAATATTGTTCTTAGACACACAGGGTCCCACTGGGCGTGCCAATTTGTTTACCCTAGTTTTTGGTAAATAATCGCTGGTTATAGATTTATTACTTGCGAGATCAACCAGTAATCTCAGGCCATTGTGTGTCAAGTTTATTCGAATATCTTCGCATTTTTTAGGTATCTTTGTGTATTTCGAATAGAAGTAGAAAACATAAAATCTCCAAGTTCGGTTGCTTGAACTTTTCGACAAGAAATTGCAGTATAAAAGTAGATTGCAGAAATTAACTTAAAGTAAAGTAAATTGCATTGATTTGAAATAAAGGTTGTTCACAAGGATCATACATGATTCGTAACTCTTTTCTCGCTGTAACTTGGATACTTCGAGTGTGTAGAATGTTATGTAAGTGATTTTGTGACCCCGTTTTCCTCATGGAAAACTCTTATTTATACTAAAGAAATAAGTGTACAATCATATCCACACTTCTAACTGCTAATAACGCTTAATAATAGAGAAAAAACAACCTATTTGAAATTCAAATCTTGTTCCTTCGACAGCTGCAACCTCTGACGGTTTAAAGAAACTTTCCGAAACATAACTAACTTTCGCTTCGTCGATGTGTGCTTCGACCAACTCTAGATGCTTCGATTCTGTCGAGCGAACAAGTGCAACTTCAGAAATCTTTTAGACTAAAAAGTCTCATCTTCTTCCACGTGTCCAATCAAACCTTAGTGACTGTGTCTAATATCTTTTGTCGAAAAACACAGGTAACACATGGTATATTAATAATGTTGCTGCTCATGATTGTGTTGATAATAATAAAAAAAATATAGATTTGTGGACTCTACATTAAACTGAAAAGCATTTTTTATGAGAAAATTGTTAGTGTTGATATCTGCAACATGAAGACATGGGTGCTCAAATTGTTGAACAAAAGTGGTTTAATTAAATATTGTTATAAACATGGAAGAAAAATTTGAAGGATCAGTAAATTGTGTTGACATTGAAGAGAGTCCTAAAACTTCTAGTCATGAGTTCTTTGGGGAGAAAGTACTTGAAATTCCAGATATGTTTATCGAAGGTCCATGTAGGGTTATATCGTGTAAGAGGTTTTGAATCATGATCATTTGCTCATTTTTTAGAACTTTTGATCTATATATACAACGAGGATAACCAAGGTTTTATTGAAGTTGTCATAAAGTTTTTTTTTCCTTCTGGAAATCAAAGAATACAAATGTTTATAATACCCACAATGTAATATATATATATTTTTTTTTTCCAGTGTTTAGTATATGTCCTCCTGATTTCTCTTTTTTCTTTTTTATTATTACTTGTGACGCTTACCTAAAAAAATTGTACTACATGCTCTAGTAAATAAGTTTAGCTTCTCAATGTCGTTCACCTTTGCATGAATCTACATTGGTTGTGACACTTTAATTGGATATGGATCCTCTCCTTCAATCTTCTTTCATTTTCTCTACTAACTCTCTATCTCTCTTAAACATACTTTCTTTCTCTTTAATATATATATATATATATATATAGTAAAATTTTGAGAGAGATTGAGAGTTACGTGAGAAAGAAAAGAAGAGCAAAGGAGATGATTAAATTTACTCACTAAACCCCAAAATGCAAATGTTTAGAGTTTGTTTAGATTGAGGGTTTAAGAGGGGAGGTTTGTTTTTCTCTTTTAAATTAAAAACACTATAAAGTATTTTTAAAATAAATAAATAAATAAGATTGAACTATTATTTGATCAATAATGATAATGTTCTTTTAATTTTTTTAATACATACTTGGCCCTCCAAAAGCCTCTCCCAAACAGACCCTAAAACTTAAACTTTTTAGAGGCTTCTTGCTATAGAGAGAAAATTATAGAATACAAAATAACCAATAAAAGTATTACCACAGTGGGTTTAAGGTACCATATTTGCACTTTTTTTTCAATAAGTCAAGAGATAGTTGAGGCATCAAGATAAGTCTGAATAGAATAAGATACCCTCATCTTATGCCGCATACTCATATTATATTATTAAAAAAAGGTAAAACATATTTACCTCGAATAAGATATTCACTTACAAGATCTTTACCTCAAATAAGATATTCACTTACAAGATCTAGTTTCTTCTTCTTTTGCGTCAGATAAAGCGTAAAAGGGACGTCAACATCTTTACCTCGAATAAGATATTCACTTACAAGATCTAGTTCCTTTTGAAGTTGTGGACAAATGCCTACAATCGGTGAAGAATGAGCAATATGAGCTTCAACATTGACTTATGCGCTATCAATTAATACATTTTCTGCCGAATCTGAAGGCGCATATGTGCATTAACAGTTACCAATTCCAAGATCGGGATTTTCTCAGTATTTGTTGTTCTCACAATCTCATCTGTGACATTTTGTAGCGCTAAATGAAAAGATGTGGTAGACTTATCAGTGTTCATAGAGGGTTGGGGTGCAACATGAGAAAATATATGTGTCTCATCTGTCACTTGTTGTGCAACTTTCGTGCTTGGATGCTCATCTTCTATTGTAGGTTGTGTTTCATCTGTACGTGGCTGAGCATCAGCTGTTACTGTTAATTCAGATTGCACCACTCTATGTTCAGTGACTTCGGGGTGGACATTTTGAGCAAATGGTGTCTCAAATGCTTTCGAAGAACCCATGTCTGCATGGTTATCTTTTGCTTGCCATACCTGAGAGGTTTGTTGTCGAGACTTCTCTGGTTTCTTACCGTTGTTTCTCTTGTCAATTCTTTCTTTATCAACCTTCCCACTTTGTTGAAGGTACAACCAACGACAAATAGAAATATGTGTCAAATATTTTTGCAATGTGGGCAGAAGTCAGGTAGCCACTCATAAACTACCTCTATTGGAAATGTAAAACCTTCTCACAAAAAATCTCACGAAAAATATTATGAGAAAGCTCCATATCCACCAACAAACGTGCATAATGGCCAAACACACGGTTTTTTTGTAGAACTATCAATGATCAAAGGAGTCCTGATTGCACTAGCAATTTCAAACAGAGTATTAGAGTAAGATCCATCCAATATTCTTGGGGCAACTCCATTAACCTTATCCACACTTAAGCATGGAAGCATTGACCTTGGTCCACTCAAAAAGACGAAGAACCCCAAGTTTCAAGTTAACTGTTCCTAATGCCCAAACCGTCCATAAATCCTCCAATAATGCAAATGAGAATTCGTAGTACCCCCTGCCGAGAGATGACATCTTCCATTGGCCTGTTTGGGCTGTCTATATTCCCGCATGATGGAGGATACTCGCATCTGGAAGGCTTCGGTAGATGGTTCTTAGTCTGCCAAGACAACTTACCGTATTTTTATGGACCTTCTCTTTGCATCCACACCTTCAAGTAAAACGTTTGAGTAACTAATACGAAAGATTATTTGACATTCTTTGTCTCATATACAATTGTCTATATGAGGGGGAGAGATAATGTGTTATGTACTCTTTTTTCTTTTAACCATGATTTTATCCAAGTGGGTTTTCCTAGTAATAATTTTAACGATGCAGATTATCACACAAAATAATATTGTACTTTTTTCCTATAATATGTTCTTGATTTCGCAACATCGCCTAAAAGAATTTTTCCCGAAAGAATCTGACGCCTAAAAAGTACATCGAGGAAGCATTGAACGGAATAGGCGTCAGACCTCGATTCATCAGCTTACCGTCCTAGTCCCAAGCACACAACATCGTCGAAGCTGAGCTTCCTTCATTAGACTGACCTTCCATCCTTGTTATCTTCGGGTATTGTTTCCTTATTATTTTCAAGCTTATAAAGTTCGATGAAGAAGCAAATAGTTTTCGAAACAAAATAACCAAGTGGATTGCTGAACTTCGGATTAAAGTTGGATGTGCTCCAAGCAATACATTGAATATTCCATTTGGTGCTACAAGAGAAAATGTAGTTAGGACTATGCTTGGTTCACATAGTTTTTGCAAAACTGCAATTACATTCCTCACGAAGAATTTCAATCTTCGGGTTCTGGATTTAAAAATGAATGATCTGTGTCAGTATATCAGCATCAATATTTTATCTTGGTCTGGAGATATGTCTGTGATTATTCTTTTGAAGGAGATGTTGGTAAGGACTAATTCTCCTGTTCTCTCCGACTCTCGGGTTTTAGCTGAGGCAGATAATTTTGAGAAGGCTTGTTTAGCTCTTACATCTCATATATATCCTCAATTTTTCAATCATCTTTGTTCTGTTTCTGAACTTTCCTATTTTACGGCTATGGCAGAAACACGACGCTCAATTGATAGATCACTCAGTCGTAGGTTTTTGATTCGTGGCATCTGAATTGGTTTAGAAAATTACAACTATAAAAACCGCTTTCACTTGATTTATCACGTTAACGCCTTAGTAGTTTTTTTAGCTTTTGGTTCTAGACGGATATTTTGATTAGAGTAACTCACTACATTGTGATTGAAATTGTAAGGATCGGTGATTTTAATACATAAAATTTGCAAAGGCGAATGTCATTTTAGTCCTTTGCTACCAGCACATATATATTTCATTTTCTGCATTATTTCCATTTATGTTTCTTAAGCAGGAAAATTGAATTTTTAAACTGACTATATACAAGAAATACTCACACTCACTGTTATCTATACACGACCATGCTATTATTTACTGCTGTGAATCATGTATCTAATGACTATGCAGATTCTGCAAATCCTATACGGAGATTGGCGTAGTCAAACACTGTATGATATGCCTGCAAAAAAATATCTCCAACAACCCTGCACATACATATATCATTACTGTCATACCCTATATATGTAATTGAGAGAAAAATAAGAGCATTAAGAAAGACATTAAGAATATTACGATAAGTATGTATTACCAGAGGGGACCCTGTGGGGAAGGCACATCAAGAGCAACAAAACCGCTATAGCACACAGGAGAACAATCTTCATCATCTGATTCAACTCTAAGAACATACTGAGAAGGAAAAAGGTTCTATTAAATTACTTGATAAAGAAACCGGATACGCTACTGATACATTCTTTTATCACACTCTTTTCAACACACTCTTTAACATTCATAGGAAGGAAAATGGTTCTATTCACTGTGAAATGGATGTATGCAGGATTCATGAAAATAAGTGAGACTAACAGAAATTCGTGTTGACCTAACAAATGGAGAGTATATCGAAACAACATGAACTTGAAATACAAACCTGTTCTGGAGAGAGAGGAAACAACTTGTTTCCAAATGTGAATGTAATGTGAGGCATATCTGAGACACTACTGCAGTTTATAAATGATTGTCCAACTGGATTTGGAAGCCTCTCGCACAGCTTTAAAAGAAAGAAATTCAGATAATGAAAAAGCTTCTGAGTTCCTCATTGGATAAATAAAGTTATAAAATATTGAGTAAACAGTCTTAGTCCCTAAATGTGTGAGGGTGTTATCATTATAATCTCTAAATGTATTGAAACTTCAAAACATCTTTGATTGCGTCTTCTATTAGTAATTTCATTAACCATACTAACGAAAATAAGACATGATCGGAGGATTAAACTAACTATTAGAAGAAACATTTGACGACCAAACTGACTAGCAAAAGACACTTTCGGGAATATTTTTGTAGTTTTAATACATTTAGAGACTATATATTCAAGGACCTATATCTATGTTTACTCTAAAAATATTCAAATCTTTGTTATTTAAATAAAACACTTTAGATATCTAACTATTGTAAATTATTAGAAACTACCTCATCGACATATTTTAATACTTTTTCCTTTACATTGCTTTGCTTAATCTGAACTTGCATCCAAAGGACAACCATATTGCAAAAACTACAAAAGAGACTCTCTCTTAATGGTGATCCATCCCAATTTTCATTATGCACCACTGTTTCAATAACATCACTGCAAGTAAAATTGGACTTTTGTTAAGTTAGCTGAAGCAAAGGAATGTGTCATAAAATAATCAAGAATAGGAAGATGGAAAATTGTACTCCATTCTTTGAAATCCATTATCTGAACAGAGTCTAATGTCAGCACATAAGATTTCAGGATTTAACTGCAGACATATGACATACAAAGATAAGTAAAGAATGCTTAAAATTTGAATTAAGATGTGGATAGTCATTGAGAATATATATATAAGCGCATAGTCACAAAGAAAACAAACCCCTGAAATCAATGATTCCCATATCAAATTTCCGTAGTTATGGACAATGTTTTTACATTCATAACTAACATATCCTTCTGTTCCAATGGCATGGTTAATTTGAGTCACAACACCCTGCAAACAATAACTAGTAAGAGAAAAGGGATCAAAACAATCCGTTAAGATGAATGTATAATTTTAGAGATGATATACAGTTGGACCAGTGATTAAAGAAGTCCCTGAGTCCACTATTGCAGCACAGCCACCTTCACATAGACCTGTAAAATATTTACACAAGTTTCTGTTGAGTCAGCTCAACCATGGTGAACATGAGTGCCAACAACGGCAACAATGCTTTTCATCTTAAAATTTGGGCCGGGCTAACTCAATTATACAAACTGGTTTATAAGGTGAGGAATGTCTCCCACTTATAAAGTTATGTTCATACCATATCTCATCCAATATGAGACTCTAAACACTCACCCCTCACCCTCGAGACTTGACATCTGGAGCGTGACACGAGTAATATCATAGAGGGCAGCCTAACAAATCTTGGATATACTCTAATAGCAACATAAAATTTGGGTTGAACCTAACTCAAACCTACGAAATCAGATTGTAAGTTTAGGAATGTCTCCCACTTATAAACTCATTTTCAAGTCACATCTCATCCAATGTGATACTCTTAACATTTCAGCAGTCAAAACATTTAAGCTGTGAAAAATGAAAAAATAGGACAAGTTAAATTGAAAATCAACAATTGATGATCAAACCCTTTTAGTTCTACACAATAGCTGTGGAAATTTGAAAGTCTTTCAAGAAAACATAGAAATATATAACCACCTAATACCATGCATTCTTTAGCATACAAATTAAGAATCATTGCAAATAGAAATACATAAGAACCTGTTGTATTATTTGCAAGTAGAATATCTCCCACTTCAATCTGCAGGTGCAAACAATAAAAGTAAAGAATGACATGGTTGATAACAAAAGCTATTGATGAATTTCTGTTATATATTAATACCTGCCAATAACCCTTTTGAGAAATTGGAAAGTAAGTGTGGTCACCTCTAAAATGCCTCTTGTCCACACCACCAAAGACAATCTCACCCCCTACTTCTGCCATTGGATCCTTATTAAACCATAGGGAGAAAACTTTGTCCAAAATATGCCCTTGTTCTATCATATTATACCTGTAAAAACATACTTAATCATTGCATGTTTTTTAGGCCTAAAAAAACATCAGAATATATGGGAGTTTTATATTTCTTCTACCCTACTGCAACCAACATATAATCACACAAATCGTAAACACATACACCACACACGACATTGACATTGATACATCAATACTAGTAATAATTTGATAAAGCGGTATAATTAAACGTAACCTCATGTGTCAGTGTCTTGTCGGTGTCGGACACTGACACGTGTCAGAGACGGGACATGTCTTTAATCTAAAGTATTGGTACTAGATCACATCACTAATACTTCATAAGTTTTCACTAATTTGAATATGAAAAATCACTAATGAGTAAAATGAATTAAATAGTTTTTATCTGCAAATATTACCACACTGGTGTGACTTTCCCAACTGAAATATCCTGAAATCCAAGTCCAAGTATACCATCAAATGGAAGAGCTAAAAGTGCAAAATTTCCTTCCCTTGTAATCTCACAAAATTCCTGGATGATGAAAAGCAACCATACATCCATAAAACCAAAGAAGCATATAAAACTTTATCACAATACTCACTGAAAATATAAAAAAGAAAAAAATACTGACTTGGTCTTTGACATTTATATCCCCTACTTTTACATTGTCTTGGCTGAAGAATCCATAAATGTATCTTTCGTCATACGGGATTTCGCAAGGTACTCCTGAATATTATCATAACAAAGACAGTTTGTGCACATAAAACCAAATAGAGGCACCTTAAAACGAAAGTATTAAATTTGTAAAGATTAAATGATATGTTAATCCAAAGTTACCAATTTCGTTATAGGTGCTAGATATCCCCGACCTATACTTTGAATGAAAATAGCAAGCAATCTGCATCAGTCATATAAACACATAACTTAAAGGACCGAAGATGAAATTTTACAATTTTTTTTAATGTTCGTTCCATCAATTCAATTCGATATAAGAATCAAATCATTAAGTAACTTACTGAGAAGATGCATCTGGAAGATGGAACCCAAAGATTAGAGCTACCAGTGTCAAACACAACATCGAAATACTGTGGTGGTGAACCAATACCAATTTCCCCATAATATTGTACATCAAAGTAATTCTTAAGATATACAACATCTTTTGAGCCATATTTTGTATCAACACTCTCTAAATCTCTTTCATGAATTGCCCTTTTGATTCTTGAAGTATTAAGACTTTGAATGTCTAAATTCCTCTTTTTTAGACTAATTCTCATCAAGCCATCATTAGAAATTGTAAAAGCCAAAGATAGAGACCAAATCCAAAGACATGTAACAACCAGCATATACTTCAAAGTCATCTGTTATAAATTTCAACATGGTTTATATAATTTCAGCTCAAGCAACATAAGAGTAGTTGAGTAATTACAATTACAAACAATAATACCATATTTATAGTTTTCAGTTTCTAAACAACACAAAATTTGAGTATTAGCATCAATCATATAATCTGATTTAGTACAAGAAGGAAGACATAAAGAAATTCAAGGTTCTGTGCATACCTTATGATGATGATGTTGACTTTTTTGGCAACTATTTGACTGAGATACGTGTTCTACTACAATACAATGGAGTAATATACCTTTCATAATATAATATAAATAAATTTAACCATGCTAATGGATATGAATGTTATTTGAACAATAAACAATTCAGTACTCAAAAGAATTTTTTTTTCTGACCCTATTGCAAAAAAAATGAATTTTTTACCCCCTTTAAAAAGTATTTACCAAAATGACCCACTTTCAATTTTTGGGGTTGTTTTTTTTGTCGTTTAGCGTCATTACCGTCATTCCAATTGGCGGTAATGGCAGAAAATTCAAAAGGGCACTGTAGCGTGTCAGGCTTTGCATTGTAGCTTGCAGGCTTTACTTTTTTTTGTAATATTGATTGACCCATTACCGCCAATTGGGCCGGCGGTAATGGGGGCCCTCCTTTTTTTTTTGTTATTTTTTCTACCCCTATAAATACCTAACAACACCCCTTTCATCCAAATTCACTCAAATTTTTTCTTACATTTTTCTCACTTCTTCCACATTATGTCTGACTCTGGCTCAGATACAATTTCTCCTGCTTCTCCTCCTCCTCCTCCTTCCCCTTTAAGATTGGTCACTGTTAAATTTGATCAATATATACGACCTTTTGAAATGGTAGTAAAATAAAAAAAAACCAAAATAATAAAAAAAAATATATTGATTTAAAATAAAATAATTACATCATTAAGACCATGCTATTTTTTTCTTTTAAACCAGTTACCCCAATGTAAATTATGACTTCCCGTAGCACAAAATTTATTTTTTTGAGTTCGTACGGGTCGTTGGGGTTGCTGTTGGCCTTCCTCTTCCTCTTCTATTTTCTCGTCGTTTATTTCAGCTTCATTTGTTTCCAAATTCGCCTCATTTTGCACTTGTGGTGGGACAGAGTTTGTCCAAATATCATTTACAAAATCGTCGTCGTTAAACCCCGTTGGTAGGTTGAAAGAGGGGTATTCAGGGTAACTGTTGTGGGGTGTGTTTGGGTCGGATTAAAGTCATCGATGGAATAGTTTGATGTTTGGGAGCTTTCTCCATGATGACTCTGTTGGGAGTAGCTTGGATATGGTATTGGGGAGTGTTGCGGGAACTGGTTTGTGGATTGTGGTGGGGATTGGTAGGTTTGACTGTAGTTGTAGTCGGTGGATTGGTTGAAGCTTGGGTCAAAGTAAGTGGGTGTAGGTGTAATGAATTGGCTAAAGGGTGGAGGGGTATCTGACCAGATGTTTGCATCTAGCACAAAATAGGGGTCTGGTGGTGTTTGATAGGTTGCAGGTGCTACGGGATATTCTGACGGCAATTGTTGTAAAATTCTGGAACATTCTACCATTGGGTTTCGCAATAGCGCTTCTCTAGAAATCCACAGATGATCTCTGAAAAAGGTCCAATACCATTCAAAAAAATTGACGGTTTGGATAAACCAAATGGTTATATTTAACTCCGTCAAGTGCAAACTGAAGACGATTGTTCCAATTTTGGATTTGAAACTGAAATTGATCTCCCCACGAGCTTGTTATTCTTGTGTTTGCCAAAGATAAGTCGTGGAAATGTTTCATATCTTCTGGCATGACAGGTGGAAGTTGAGGTAAGCCAAATTGAAGTCTCACTCTATCTGTATGATGTCTTTCGACTATCTCGAAACAGATGAGATACGTGTTTGCAGACCATATTTGGCTTTCCTCTTCGTTGTTGTAATGGAAGTGGAGATAGGGCCTCCAGCAGAACTGTTTAAAAAGAGGAATGTTAGTATTCTAATGTTGGTTAAAAAGTAATCACGAAAATAAAAAAAATTAATACCTGATCGAATGTCATATTGTCGATTTTTGAACGTGTTGAAAGGAGATTATATCGAGGATTTTCTATAAATTTACTCCCACGTTCTAGCCATCTAGTTAATATTATTAAAATGAGATAATTAATATAACTGATAAATGAATTTAAAAATTAATAAGAAATAATATATTTATTTAGCTTACATAGTTGCCAAAGGAGGTTGTCTTTCAGGTTGTGGTGGGTTCTTTGGCACGGGGGATATGCATGACATTCTTGACCATGCCCATGCCTGTAGGAGTATTGTGCACCCACACACGTCGCTAACTACATGTATTGCGGCGTCACACATAGCTCTGTAAAGCGTGGCCAAACAAGCAGAACCTCAACTGTACTGTCCAATCTCCTGTGGTGATTTATTCAACAATGGCAACCATTTTATACGTACAAGGTTGCCAGTAAAATTAGGCATTAAACGAGTGCCTATCAAGTATAAAACATATGCTCTAAACAGGTGCTGAGCTGTGGGGGGGACCTGCTTCCCCATTACCTACAATATATGATTCTAACCAATTTAATTTTATTTGCCGACCGTCACGCCTTTTATTATTAGGCATATTTCCTAAAATTTCTTCAACTAATTCCCACGATACGGTCGTAGGGCCGGTAACCGGTGCACCGTTAACCTTTAAACCAAGGAGCATATGAATGTCTTCTAACGTTATTGTACACTCGCCTGAAGGAAAAAGGAATGTGTGTGTCTCTGGCCTCCATCGTTCTAATAAAGCGGTTATTAGACGATTATCGACCCTGTATTTATTAAGCTTTGTAACCTACCATAAACCAGCTACCTTTAACATATCTACAATGGAAGACGGCACGGCGAAATCCACTATATGACAGCGATTCCGGATATAATGTTTTTCCTCGTCCTACAAAAAAAAAATAACGAATGATTAATCATCCAATTTTATGTGAAAAACAAAATTAACGAAAAAAATTAAAAGCTAAAATTAAAAAAATAGAGACAATGTGAAAAACAGTTAGGAAAAATATGAACGAGAGACTGGAGACTAAAGTTGTGTCAATTTTTCAATTGCAGTAGTGTGGTACTGATATTGCTGAATAATTAAACTAAATTAACGAAATAAATAAATTAACGAAATAAACGGAAAAAATTAACAGATAAAATTAATAAAATAAACTTACATTTAGTGTTTCTGAAATATGACGGGATCTATGTTTGTTGCCTAGATAAAGGAATTGTTCCATCTTGAGATGATTTTAAAACAACTAGTACTTGAAACAAAAATTATAGTTAAAACGTTCTATGAACGAAGTATGGTATGAAAATTTTTTATGCCATAAGTGTTCAATTTATAGTAGCATGATTTGCATACTGTGAAAAGATGCATTGAATTGTTCCCTTGCCAATTATGCATGCTTGCAAGCTGCCAAAGATTTTGTCATATATCATTGCCATGCTTTTTTCAATTCTTGTCATAATTGGAATTGCAGACAACCATGTGCCATTGTTTTTTCAAAAGTTACTGTAGCGCGTGGCATTCTGGAAATGAAAGTCATTACCGCCAAATGGACTGGCTGTAATGAATTGGCCAGTAGAAAAGCAATATTTTTCTGCCTATAAAACAATCTCTTCTTCACAATTCTTAACATTCAACACACTTTTAACAATCAACACAGTTTTAACATACAAACAGTTTAAAACCACAATGACACCCACACCAGAAAATGTTTTTTTCATTGTTCATTACCATGGAAAAATTTTAAGAAACCAGTTTGGTTCATTTTTTGAAAGTGAACAAAGAAAATGTTTTAACATGAGTATCAAAAGCACGTTTGATCACTTGAAAAAAAGAATAGAGCAAAAGTTACACCTAAGTGATTCTCAGGTGATATCTAAAATTATTTATCAAGCACCACAGACCTTTGCTGCAGGTCATGTCCAGTACAACGACGTAGAAATTTTTGATAACGATGACGTTGCAGATATGTTTGTCAGTTATAAATCTTTTCAGGTACTCGGTGCAGTTGAGTTATCAGTTACGGTAGTAAATCAGGAGATTCCACAACCTCGACAAACACCACAACCCCGTCAAGTACCACAACACACTCAAACACCACCGTATGAATATGAACAGACACAAAATCAATATGATTTTCAACCGTCGTCTTCACAAAATTTACCGTACACCCAACCTTTCTCACAAACACTATACGAATATCAACCATTTTCGTCACAACCTTTCTCACAAACACATGACGAATATGAACCATTTTCATCACAACCATTCTCACAGACACAGTGTGAATTTGAACCGTCATCTTCACAACCACCCCCTCAAACACAATCGCAACTATAGACACAAACACCACTATCAGAAATTTTCCATCAACAATTCCAAGACATTCCAGATAACATTCAAGAAGAAGTATGTAGTAGTGAAAGTGACAAAGATGAATCACTTCAGCATGAGCATGACGAAGAAGACGATTGTGATGAAGACATCTTCGACAACATTTTTCCTGGCGCACAAGCACAACCAACACAACCACCGCAACAGACAGTACCGATCAGAGCCGCTTATTGCCCACCGCTACATATGCGTAACGTTGATGTTGCTGCATATGATGCTATACCCACCGACGATCACTGGAATACGAATGTTGCCTTCGATGGAGCTATAGCGGAAGGAATGACGTTTCACACCAAAGAAGATTGTTTGCATGCCATCAAGTCATACCACATCAGACGTTCACTGGATTACGTTGTTATACACTCTGATCCAGGAAGATATGTTATTCAATGTACACACGAGACATGTCAATTTAAGTTGAGAGTGTCCTACAGGAAAAGGAGTGGGAAATAGAAAATTGGGACCATGATCGGTCCACACAACTGCACATCGTCTTCAATGTCACAAGATCACCGCAAGCTCAACTACAAAATTATAAGCGACAGCATCAAAACCCTTGTGCATGCAGATGCCTCCACTAAGCCTAAGTTCATCATTGCGCATATAAGAGAAAAGTTTAACTACACAACCACGTATAGAAAGGCGTGGAAGGTGAAGAATGCGGCAATCGAATCGATTTACGGGAATTGGGAGGAATCTTATAATGTTCTTCCGCAATGGCTGAACGTGATGAAGGAGACAATGCCAGGAACAATCTTTGATTTGAAGACGCGAATTGCCGCGAACGGAGAGACACAATTTCATCGTCTATTTTGGGCCTTCTATCCATGCATCAATGGGTTTAAGTATTGTAAACCAGTTGTCCATGTCGACGGAACGTGGTTGTATGACAAGTAAAAGGGAACATTGTTGCTTGCGGTTGCGCAAGATGGTAACAACAAAACTGAAATTCCTGGCAGGACTGGTTCTGAACTAAAAAAACAGAGTCTGAAAAACAATAGTTCAGAAGCAGAAAATTAAACAGACAGAAAGTAAAGGAACACAGTTATTTGTTAACCCAGTTCGGTGCAAACTTCACCTACATCTGGAGGATACCAATCCAGGAAGGAAATCCACTAAGTAGTATTAATTCTAAGACTCAAGACACAGCCCCTGCTTTTCCAGCCTTATCACTTAATCACTACCCGTATAGACTTCTACCTAGGAACTCCTAGATATAAGAACCCACTTACTTCCCAATCAAGTAATCGCAGCCCAGTGATTATCAGACACTTAAACAAACAAATACGAAGACACTCTTCAAAACAACAAAGTCACTTGTGCTTAAAAGCTTTAAGTGAATTACAACTCTATAACAAAAACAACCAACTCTAACAGATGAGTGGTACACAAAAACAGAGCAACAGCTCACAGACTCAAAAAACACTAAGACTCTTTTCAATGACAACTTCTGGTTTTTCTATCCAAGTCTTCAATAGCAACGTCCTCCTTAAATAGCTTCAGCAGCACATAATTCTGAACCAAATCCTTCAAAGATATAATCCCAGAATTCTTTAGAAGCAAATAGAAGCTCTTATTTATTTAGAAATATATTTTCCAGAGATTTCTTTGAAAATATATTCACGAATAACTGAAACAAATCTTCTGATCAAATCTTGCGCAGAAATACTTCCTTCTAGAATTAAAGCTTGGATAAATCTTCAATTAATTCTTCAAAAGATACTGTGAAAGATTTAACAGAATTCAGACGCAGAAAACATGCTTCTTAAAAGAAGCTTCTGAAGGTCAACAGAAGTCAGCGTCTGAACAGCAGCTTCTGAAGGTCAACAAAAGTCAACGTCTGAACAGTGCGTCTAATGTACAGTACCAGCGTCTGAAGACCAGTTCAGCTTCTGATGAACAGTACCAGCTTCTGAAACCCAGTTTCCATCTTCTGAAGACATAAATTAGCTTCTGAAAACGCATTGCTTGTACATTTTGATTTTAGCAAACATGTAGCCAACATTCAAATAACCAACAATCTCCCCCTTTGGCAAATTTTTGGCTAAAATCAAATTGTCCACAAAGACAAGTTCTTCACTCAACAAAAGTACTCAACCATGAAGAACAACACATAGTAGCAGAGTCAGCAGTGGAACAATTCACTACATTTCACACAAAACACTCCCCCTGCAACATACAGCAGCAGTTTCTGAGGTACAGCTTTTCCCCCTGAAACACATCACACAGGAACTCCCCCTGTAACAAACATTCAGGAACTCCCCCTGAATTGTTGAACAACTTCTGAAACAGACGCATAATTCTCCCCCTTTTTAGCCAAACAATGTTGACAAAACTAAAATTCCTGGCAGGACTGAGTCTGAACTCGTAAAACAGAGTATGAAAGCAAGAGTTCAGAAACAGAAAATTAATGAACAGAAAATAAAGGGAACATAGATATTTGTTAACCCAGTTCGGTGCAAACTTCACCTACATCTGGAGGATACCAATCCAGGAAGGAAATCCACTAGGATAGTATCAATTCAAAGTCCTATGACCCAGCCCCTGTTTCACAGACCCTATGACAACAGCCCTTGTTTCACAGACCCTTCTCACTTAATCACTACCTGTGAAATTTCTACCTAGGAACTCCTAGATATAAGAAACCCCTCTTACTTCCCTCAGTCAATCACTGCCCCAGTGATTATCAGACTCTAAACAAAACAACTATGTTGAAGACACTCTTCAAAACATAAAAACAGTCACTTGTGCTTAAAAGCTTTAAGTGATTACAACTCAAAAACAAACAACCAACTCTAACAGATGAGTGGTGCACAAAAACAGAGCAACAGCTCACAGACTCAAAAATACTAAGACTCTTTTAATTCTTGAGATGAGTAAGTTCTTCAATAGCAAAGCCTTCTATTTATAATCTTCAGCAGCACATAATTCTGAACCAAATCTTCAAAGATATACTCCTAGAATTATTTTTAGAAGCAAATAGAATCACATATATTTCTGAATTATATTTTGCAAAGATTCCTTTGAAAATATATTCATAAATAAACGAAGCCAATCTTCAACAAAATCTTCACGCAAAATAAGCAGCCTTCTAGAAACATCAGCCTGGATAATTCTTCAAACAAATCTTCAAAAGATACAGAAAGAATTAACAGAAAGAACGCAGAAATTCAGCTTCTGAAATGCAGCTTCTGAAGGTCAACAGAAGTCAACGTCTGAAGGCAGCTTCTGAAGGTCAACAGAAGTCAACGTCTGAACAGCGCGTCTGATGACCAGTTTAGCTTCTGATGAACAGTGCGTCTGAAGACCTTCGCAGAGCGCAGTGGCTTCGCAGAGCGAAGTTATCAGCTTCTGAAGTACTGTAGCTTCTGACCCAGCTTCTGAAGATGCACAAAATGAGATATTCAGCTTCTGAAGACACATTGCTTGCACATTTTGATTTTACCAAACATGTAGCCAACCTTCAAATATCCAACAATCTCCCCCTTTGGCAAATTTTTGGCTAAAATCAAATTGTCCACAAAGACAAGTTATTCACTCAACAAAGGTACTCAACCATGAAGAACTACACATAATTAGCAGAGTCAGCAGCGGAACAATTCACTCAATTTCATACAAAACACTCCCCCTGCAACATACAGCAGGAGTTTCTGAGGTACAGTTTATCCCCCTGAAACACATCACTAGGAACTCCCCCTGAACAGCTCAGCTTCTAACAGGACACACATACTCAGGAACACTCCCCCTGAAACACACAGTTCCTGACAGAGACAAAAATAAATACTCCCCCTGAACCAGAGTCAGCAGAAAACAGAACACAGGCAAAAACTCTCCCCCTAAAGCAAACAGATCAGCAGTAGCTTCTGACCACACAGAGCACACATATTTCTCCCCCTTTTTAGCCAAAACAATTTTGACAAAACACCAGCAAACACCAGGAGCAAGAAACACAACACAGAACAGCACACAAAGAATCAGCAACAAAACTAACATCACATAACTCAGCACAGCACCAACATCAGGATCTGAAATTTGAAAGGAAAACATGGTCAAACATTTAGAAATGTGTGGTTTGCAAGAGATTCAGTGTTCTGAGATGTTCAAGTTGAAGGAAGAATTTCATAAGGCAAGGAAATCGATATCGATGGTGAAGTATTTACTTGTTGCGTTATTCATGTATTTATTCTGTAAAAATTTCAATTAGTGGCCAATGCATGTTCGTCGTGGTTACTATTCATCTTCTACGTAATCTGGGTGTAAGGTTGCATATGTTCATGTTTAGGGTTGGTTATTTTTTGTTAATTTCATGTCAATTAATGAAACTTTGTGATGTTAATGTTGTTATTTTTGTTTCGCTTATGCATTTCAGTCAAATGTTTTTACCATTCATTGTTGTTCTTCACTCAAATGTTGTGGACATTGTTGTTCTTTTAACCGGATGCTTATTATGTTAAATGTAAGTATTATTAATTAAAAGATGAAATCTGAGAATTTTGTGAAATTTTTGGGCATCTGGGAAAATGTTAAACTTTTTAATATCTGGGTAAATGTTGAATTTGTTGGATTTCTGGGCAAATGTTGAACCTGTTGTTAAATTTCTGGCAAAATGTTGAACTTGTTGAATTTCTGGGCAAATGTTGAACCTGTTGTTAAATTTTTGGGCAAATGTTGAACTTGTTGAATTTCTGGGCAAATGTTGAACTTGTTGTTAAATTTCTGGCAAAATGTTGAACTTGTTGAATTTCTGGGCAAATGTTGAACCTGTTGTTAAATTTTTGGGCAAATGTTGAACTTGTTGAATTTCTGGGCAAATGTTGAACCTGTTAAATTTCTGGGCAAATGTTAAACATGTTTAATTTCTAGCCAAATGTGAAACTTGTTGTTTAACTTGAGCAATTTCTGGAGATATGTTGAATTGTAAAAAATTTATATTTTTCTTGTCTCATACACGTGCTTTAGTATATCTAAAAAAATTAATGTGTAAAAGTTTTTCCATTTTATTGTTGTTTCCAATAAGGTTCAATGTAAAAAGGAAGGAAGTCAGTCAACTTTTATCTTCTAGCCGTACGATCCAGTAATAAATTGACGACAAGACTTAGTCTGCCAATCATGTAACATCCCAGGAGTGGGTAGTCTAATCTAAGGTGGCGTTTGGGAGTTAAAATCCTCTCCATTTAAACTCTTCTCTATTTCTTCCCTTTGGAGAGATAAAGACACACACAAATTTGAAAATAATTAATAATGGTGGGACATATTTAATAATAGAACTCACCACTTATTTTTTGTGTCTATCTCTTTCCTAATGACAATCTCCCTTTATTTTTATAAATGGAGTATCTAAATGTACTGTTCTATGTACTTTTTTTTCTAAAAGTCTATACTGTTAATAGAGATTCATTATTACCTATAAATTTTTACATAAAACCCCACTTAGAAAAGTCTGGTTGTTTTTACCAAGTTAATACCGTTGAACAAATTGGAAAAAAAAAAGGTGTTTGATAAAAAAATGTATATATAATTAATATGTTATTAATGGTGGACCGTTACCTTAAAATAAATTAATGGTGGAGGACCGTTATTAATACATTAGGTAGATTTATAACAACACATTTATTTATTATCAACCCTCCTCCAATAATATACCATTTAGACATTCTTGACATCACAAACCACAATTATATTTTCTCTCATATCATTTTCTCTAGTTTCATTTTTTGGCTGAGTATCATTACATTTCCTTCTCTTCCTCTTTCTCCTTCACCTCCACGGGTAAAAAGCAATGTTCAATTCCATCATATAAAAAAACCCTTTGAAATACTACTATATATCTCCAAACAATATGTTAGAAGAATTGAAAAATCAACTGAACCATTTATTTTACGTAGCTCGCGATCCTAATCGAAAAGTTTTTGATATTTATTATGAGGAGTCGTGGTTCTCGTTGGCATCTGATATACTTTATGATTACATATACGAATATAAACTACTCGAGACTGATGCGGATGTTCGAGACATGTTTGCGGAACAAGAGTTTGAAGTAGATCCACTATTTTTGTATGTTACATTTGAGTAGATTATGATGAATCCCTACTATTATATGTTTTCACGTTTGTATATCTAATTTAATGTAATTTTATCTTAAATTTAATCATGAGGTTTGATGCGTCAATAAATTGAGTTACGTACTTTATTCCTCCTCGAAAATGAATTTATTAGATTTAGATGATTATAATCAGAAGGCAATTTTTTTTTGTCTAATTAATAATTAAAAGTTGAGTTCGAAAATTACAGATTGAATGGCCCGAAATAAATATAAATTCAATCATACATTTTTTTTTAGGATTCATTTTTTTATTCAATTTTTCCCATAGCATTAATATTGGATATTTATACGTGTTTTGTAAACAAAACTACCCATGAATTGAATTAAGATAAATCATAGGGGATATTACTATACTCTTAAATTGCGGTGTATCGGTATTCTTATCTCTCTTAAATCAATAAATTAACAAACAATCTTGCGAAACAAAGAACTATTTTTCGACATTTACATTTTAGCAAACATCATCTCATAAGATTAAACAAACATCATTTCATCGTTAAAAAAATCTTATGAATTATTTTAAATTGTATTATTTAAAATTATCAATAATAACTAGTATGAGTGTAAATGCGAACGAGTGTCTCCGGACCAGCCTTTAACACCGAATTAAATTTTGAGAAATGCTAACGAGCGTCTCCGGACCACCCTTCAAACATTAAAAGTTGTAAGATTGTACGTAATTTTATTTTTTATTACTTTTTTATGTAATCATTTCTTCGTTAAGGATCATTAAAAAGTGTCACGGAGACACTCGTTAGCATCGAAAAACTTATTTTCCCATTTTTTGATAAATAGACTTTTTAGGCACTCATTTGGCTGCAAAATACGGAACCAAACACAAAACCATTTTGTTACAACAACATGTCTCAATTCACCTTTTTGGTTTATTAATATTTTACACCAATAGAAGTTGTACAACATGGGTTGAAGCAACGCAACAATATCCGTATTTTAATACTATCTCATCAAAAAGTGTTTTTATTCATTTTATTCACCCAAAGCCCAAAGCAGACCAAAGCAAAAACCTACTCTTGGCGTCTTTTTTCTCTGCGTTTTACCACCTCTCCCAATGGAGTTTTTCATGAATGATGGCAATGGAAATGGCATCAATATGTTAGTGCTTGTTCAAATAAATCTTTGTTCTATTGTACTATTTAGTTTATTTGTATAACTGTATCAACATCATAACATTAATTTTAAAAAATTTCAGGAACATGAACATGAGTGAAGACAATCCATGTGATGAACATGGTGCTGAAAGTTGCGAAAATGAGATCAGTTTGGCAATGGTGATGACCGAGATACAAAGCATGAAGTCACTACTCAAGAAGATGATGGAAACAATGAGGTTTGTGTCATTTTTTTTGTTTTGTTTTTAGTAGTTCAAATCATGCTTGCTTTGTTTTGTTATCATGGTTAAGTGAAATATTCTTGTGACATTATAGATTAACTCTACTGAACTGAAGGAGATAAAAGTAACATGCAACATCATTGAGGCCTTTGTCAAGAAGCTTGAAGAATCCAAGGAACATGGAAGTGGAGTGTTCACACATCCCATGAAAACTGAACCCCTTATCACTGACACCGTAAGATCAACTCCAACAACCATGTTTGGTACAAATGTTGTCAACATCAATAGTGAACGATGAAGGTAGCTGGTCACAAACGATGATGACGGCTGGGGAGGCATTGAGACCATATCTTCCAGGTGAATGGATGCCAAAAAATGTCTCTACTGCATAGTGGGCCTAATAATTTGTTATGATAAATAGCCAAATTTTACAACATCAATTTTGTCATAATTTTGTCACCTTTACAGTGATCACCAAGTGTACCAAGTGTATCCAACAACAACATTCCTAAGAGACTCTTCCAAACTCCATCACCTGGCTCTAATGGTAAAGGAAAGAGGTCTAACAACAAAGGGAAAAGGAAAATGGTTGATAGTGGCACAAAGAAACCCAAGCATAGTGGGCCTCTCATTCCTAAGGTAAAATGGTTGTTATCTACATATATTAAACTCTATATGCACATCCAAGCAAACTGCACTTTTGTTTAATATTCGAAATTAAAACGTGCTTATTGTCTTCATGCGAATTGTTATAGGGTGCCAAGCTAATCTTTCAACCCACCCATGACATGTACATTGCACCAAAGGAAGCACAAGCTTGTGCACACCTCTTCCAAAAAAAACAAAAGATATCAATGTTATGGAGGAGAGGCTTGTAAAGGCCGGTGAGTTGTCCACTACTAGGGAGGACTTGATGTGTCTACTTCCAACTAGGCATGAAACTGATTTGGTAATGTCAACTACAAATAATTATAAGTAATTGTGTTAAATGCATAAATATATTCGAAATCGTATATTAATTGTTAACTGGTGATTTATTGTTAGGTGATCACACTCATGGCTGAGAGTATTAGAGAAGCGCAACATCATTCGAGCTCACAAGCTATGTGGTGTTTACCACCTTCTTTTGAGGTATAAATACATGTACATATAGCTTGGTAGTTGTTTCACATAATTTTTTCTTTTTTTGCAAAAACAGGACAAAAATTGAAAACTTTTTTTTAAATAGGTTGACTTTGCTTGTGGGATGCAACTAGGTTTGATGTCACAAAAATATTGTGCAATATGGATGACTCCTTATCCTAACTTGAAGTTTGTAAGTATATTTACAATTACATAAACTCATTGTTATAGTATAACTAAAATGATAGTGGTTTGAGTTTCCTAATGTGCAGTACCAATTGAGTAAAACAATTATAATGATTTAGATTCCTTGCACTTGTTTCATGCAAAATACAGAGTTATGGAATTGAAATGACACATACGTACACATACTATATAACATAGGATACTCTTTGTATAATTATGATTTATTGTTGTGCATGCTTATTAGATCTACGTTCTAATCAAGTCAAGTTCCGGGCATTGGTACTTAATGATAATCCATCTTGAAGAGGATACTATCTATCACTTGGACTCTAATTGCCCTCTCGTAGCTAGTGAATGGAGGAAATTACGGATTAATAAATTGGTAATAATAATTAATATAAATCGTGTTAAGTAAATTGTAATTCACTAATAGTATTACTTAGTTTAAATTTTGATATTTATATTGTCAGGCCGAATTGTTGTACCATCTTTTGATTGATCCAAACTATAATGTCTCATTTCGATACAAAAGGATCGACTTCATAAATTTCAAGATTGTAGATGCTAGAGGAATTTCTTGCACCAGAAACGGGTTCAAGTCACTTTCAAACTTTAAGCTTACCAATTGCGTTTAAGTTCTTTGTAAAAAAAAAAATAATGTAACCATTAACATGTTTTATTCATGAACTTGTTTATATATTATAACCGTTCGTAAGTCTTCGCCTAATATAACTATTGTATTCTTTTACATGTAGCTCAAAGAAGATGAAGTGCGGATGAAGAGTACGGAAACTTTGATTTTGGGTCCACACAACGAGATACAAGCCGTTGTTGAAGAAAACACGGCGGCATTCATCAACGCCGGCCCTAGTGTGCAACCACCTTCTCTAGACAACTAAGCTTAAGGAACCTATGTGGTGGTCAGATGCTCATTCTTTGTGTGTACTAACTATGAGCATGTCACCACCACCTTAGAAGCTATGGTTTTTTGCTTAACAGTCGTGTAATCATCCTGCATATGTTGATGCACTATCTAAGGGTGCCGAGTATATTAGTATCTTTTATTTTGGAATTATGTCACCTATGGTTCTGATTGCTTAAAACACTTATTAATGTATGTGCCTACTTTTGTTATTTCGAATTCAATGTGATTATTGTGTTAAAATGTGTATTAATGTCAAATTTGTGTTGTGCTGCTAGTGTACTCACATTATATTGACATAAGTATTTTGTGTTGTGGCAATTGAGCCTAAATCTGATAAAGCTTATCACATGTGTCTAGGAATGTGTCCAGGATTACCATACTTGAATGGTGGTATTTGCATTCATATATAAAGGGGAAGTGTTATTGAATAAATTACGTTAGCGGACAAAATATCTTCTTACAATCTATAAAACTAATTCTTTCAAAACAGAAAAAAAATATCTATGAAACTAAATATATAATGACATGAGGTCATTCTTACTATACCCATTTTATTGGTAGACCTCTTATTCCAACACATATAAGAGATTTAGCCCAAGCCAGAACCAACGTTTTTTAGGATGCTAGATATCGAAAATTGTTTACTTTTCATACAACAGACTCAACTGAAACTGTGATTTGTATCCAAGCAACCTACTGCTGGATACTCACTTTCACACATTACATATTTAAGAGACAAATTAGTTTGGTCAAACTTATAAAATTAGATCCCTACAAACCACGATGTCTTAGTGGTTACATCTTCCACTTTGAAGAAACATTCATACAGTAATTACCAAATAAATCTAACAAACATACAAATGCCAAAATAATTTAAAATGAAATAGTTCAAATGTCTCAGTTTGGTCACAATGAGCAATGCGATAGTCACCAAATCCACCCCATTTGGTATCTCCTTCCATTCAAAATGTGACCTACAATCAATTGAAACAACAACAAATGAGTAATTTATGTGTCAAATACCAAGTCAAACACGACGTTAAGATCAAACACTAATAAATTCAAATACCTCAACAGTTAAGCCCCTAATGAAATTATGCTGCATGTAATTAAAAAACATCATGCATCCATCAAGTAACAAAACCAATAACTACCAAGCATTTATCAACTTTAGAATATAGCAAAGTGTATTTTCAAAGTAAATCCAAAAAAGGTTTCGTACCATATCAATGTTGCAGTCTTCACTATCATCATCACAGTTTTCGTCGTCACGATTGAGCATTTCTAACTCTTCAAGCTGTGAATTCAATAACGCCTTGTCTCAAAACCGACAAGATTTCCTATTGTGTCCCTCTAATCCACATATACCACACTTTTGTGCCTTTCTTTTGGGTTACCATTGGCAGTTTGAGATGAAGATGCAGGTACTCCTCCTTTCGCCTAACCCGTGGGGGGTTCCCTAAACTACCCAACAACGAAGATTCACATCCATTGTTCTTACCAACACATTACATTGTTTCAGTCTGCTTCTGTACCAATTCATTAGTATTACCAATCTCTTCTGGATTACCACATTGAAATGATGCATTGACCATCCTTTTACATCGTTCCACCAAAGTTACATAGGTAGTAACAAAAGCCGGATGATGTTGGCTAGAACTACTTGCATTCGCAGCGTTAACAACATCTTTGACACCTTTGGTCCATCTCGGCAGAACAATACACATAGGCATGACAACAATGTTATGATAAATTAAAACGTATAAAATATGTTCACAAACTGTGTAGGTAAAGATTGAACCGCTTTTCACTACCCCTTCAACCTTACAACGACAAGCCTTTTCCAACATCGGCCTAAACATCATAAACACTGACCTAGTGTACAAGTTTGCGACTGACCTCTCCAAGTATTTGTGTTGGGTTTGAAGCACAGTTTCTCCATACGAAGATACATAATCAGCCTCAATCTCTATGTACCTCAAGTGATTAAGCCAAAGAAAAAACTATTGCAGAAAATCAACCAAATTCGACAGGACACTTACATATTTTCCAAATTCAGAGTGCAAACCTTTGCATCGTGAAGTCGTCCGAAAACCAGCAAAAAACTTACCCCGAATATGTGCAGTAGCCCACATCTTTCGCTTTTGATACATTTCTAACATCCAACAATTTCCCTCCAAACCAAACTCACACACAAGCTCTTCCCATTTACGATCAAACTCATTAAAATCAATATCACCCAACATACAACGCTTAAATATCACTACAAACCGGAGATTTTTAATGTTGCTGGTTGCATTACGAATAAGATGCCATGCACACAACCGATGGTGGGCATCAAGAAATACCCTCCTAATTGCGTTTCTCATAGTTAAATCACCGTCAGTTATCACGGACACGAGAAATTTCCCATCCATTGCCTCAAGAAATTTTTTCAAAAGCCAAACATAGGTCTCTTCTGTCTCATCCCCGACGATTGCACTACCAAATATGACGCTCTTATTGTGATGATTTACACCAAAAAATATAAACATGGGTGTATTATATTTTATTTTACGATATGTAGCATCATATGTGTTGGTTATTTATATGTTGGCTAAATGTTTGGTAAAATCAAAGTATGCAAGCAAGCGTCCTCAGATGTTAATTTGGTCCTTCAGAAGCTGGATATTGGTTTTGAGAAGTTTCAGAAGCTGAAATGGCCTTCAGACGTAGAAATGGCCTTCAGACTCTGAAACTGTTCATCAGACGCTAGGAGGGGGCTTCAGATGCACTGTTCAGACGTTGACCAGCGTTGACCTTCAGAAGCTGAACTTCAGACGTTGACCAGCGTTGACCTTCAGAAGCTGTTTTCAGAAGTTGAATTTCTGCATTCTTTGTGATTAATTCCTTGCGTATCTTTTGAAGATTTATTAAGGTTTTATTCAGGCTGAAGTTTCCAGAAGATTGATAATTATGTGTGAAGATCTCATTGAAGATTGGCTTCGTGTTTATTGATGAATATATTTTCAAAGTATCTTTGCAAAATATTATTCAGAAATATGTTTCTTCTATGAGCTTCTAAAATATTTCAGAATCATATCTTTAAGGTTGATTATGTTCAGAATTATGAGAGCTGCTGAAGTACTATTTAAGGAGGACGTGCTGCTTTGAAGAATGAGAGAGAATTGAGTACAAAATTGATTTTGTTATAAGAGTCTGTGTAAGCTTTAGGCTTTGATTGTACACCACTCATCTGAGTTGGTTTAGATTGTTTTGAGTTGTAATTCATTCAAAACTTTTAAGTACAAATGATGTCTTTGTTGTCTTGAAGTGTGACTTCAATCTGTTTGTTTTTGTTAAGTTTACAATCACTGGGCTGTGATTGCTTGGTTAGGAAGTAAGTGGGTTCTTATACCTAGGTGGTTTCCTGGGTAGAAGTCTAGACGGGTAGAGATTAAGTGATAAGACGAAGAACAGGGGCTGTCGAGTCTTAGAATTAATTCTACTTAGTAGATTTCCTTCATGGATTGGTATCCCCAGAGTAGGTGAAGTTTGCACCGATCTGGGTTAAAAAATTACTTGTGTTCTTTATCTTTCTGCACTTTATTTTCTGCTTCTGAACCTCTGAATTTTTGTGCTCTGTTTGGCTCTGTTTTACGGTTCAAAACTTAGAATTGCCAGAATTTCAATATGCCAACACGTCACCAAACAACGAATAATCCATGCGACTTAATCGATCACACCAAAAAAAGATGCTTAAGCGAACCATCTGTGTTCACAGTATGCTTCCAAAACATCATATCATCACGGGTGCACATTCCTTTAAGGAATTCAAGTGCAACATCTGCATTAGAACTCTTACTACCCCTCTCCTTAAATTGTTCATTGTACATGTCTCTTCTTGAATAACCTAATTTTGCATACCCACCAGCTTGTGTAGCAAAATAACCATAGATGTGTGACGTGGGAATGCCAGATTTTCTGATGGTTTTCATTTGATATTTGTTATGATCGGTCATCTTCCTATGGGTTGGTAACATTCGCTCAAACTTATCATCCAAGAACGAATGATTATGGACATCAACAAAATATTTAATGTACAACCGATCACTGTTGAAGATAATATGAACTTGGAATTTGGCCTGACAACCACACCTACTAGTAGGTTTATGCTCTCTTTTCCTACTAACAGATTTGCTATACCTATCATCCCTAGTACCTTCCCTATGGCAAAGAAAGTTTTGTTGAACTATTTGGCCATTGACATTCCTAACATTCCGACTTTTTCTACCAGCAAATCCGTGTAAACAGGCGTACCAATTATAAAACATAAATGCTACTTCCCGGTCCGAGGAATGGTACCTCATTATTTACTCACAGTTCATTTCCTTCAAGTTAATTTTCTTTGTATCAATCATACTATCCACAGCTGTTGCAGCATCGTAGTTGCATGAAAATCCTTCGTTGTTGGATTCACCTACATCTTCGTCGATTGAAGTATTACCAACCTCTAAACCAGAACTGCTCTCCAAGCCCTATAAATAATATGTTTACATCATCAAATTAATAACCTAATATACTGCCCAATTCATAACAATTTTGCTTTCCAAAAAATCCAACATGTTTACCTCTGAATCGCCCCCAACAAATTCGGTGCATGGCTCTGCTTGAAATATCTCCATAGTTTCATCTATATCCATTCTGAAGATTGTAATACATAACAAATCAGTTAACAAAATAACTACCAAATAGTTGTGAAAAAATTGATGTACTCATGATTATGTCCAAATAAAGAACATTCATCACACATAACAAATTGATGTTGGAGATTTCCAAAATAGGTGAGAAAAACTGAAAAACAGAAAATTACACATGGTAATCGATTACCATATTGATGTAATCGATTACATCAAGCAAAATTTGCAAACGGTAAACAGAGACTTTGGGTAATCGATTACCTGCATATGGTAATCGATTACCACGGGACTGGATGTGTTTTTCTGCACTTTTTCTCATAGTTTTGGGTTCCAAAAGTTGTAACTCTTCATGGGAATGACTTGTATACATTGGGAAGTTATCATTTACTGATAAATCATGAATCATTGCATTGATTCAAGCCAAAAGTTGAATGTATATGGTTGTAACTTTTGATTAAAAGTTGCATTCTCTCATATGAAGGGGCATATGATGCACTATAAATGCATGGCATTTGTGTATCAGAAGGAGCACGTTTTTGACATCAATTACAGTCAAATTCTCCCTCATTCTCATACTCTAAATCATCCATCAATTCTCTAATGCATGAGTGAATTGTTGGAAACATATTTCTGTCAAATATTGTTAGGAGATACGCTTGGTGTGATTGTGCAATACACATCAAGGAACTCATAGTATCCTGAAGGGGATTCGCTGGACATTCCTATTGCATCCAATATAAAGTTATTGGTGGGGGCGAATCGAACCTAAAGGTTAGTGTGGCAACCCCATACGCTTTGAGTTTTCGTGTATAACCATTAATCATTTCAGGTTTCAAGTGCAGCAGCCTCTTCCCAACAAATCAAGATTGCTAACAATCTTTAGGTTCGATTTTATGGCTGCTTCATTGAAAGAAATGACCTCTGACTTTGTTAAGTTGGAAAAGTTTGATGGAGGAAACTTCATCCGTTGGCAGAAGAAAATGAAGTTTCTTCTCACAACATTGAAGGTGGCTTACGTTCTGAACATGGCAAGGCCCGTGGAGAAAGATGATGAAACCATTGCTGAGACCAGAGAGAGACAGAAGTGGGACAACGATGACTACATCTGCTTGGGACATATCTTGAATGGTATGTCTGATTCTCTGTTCGATATCTACCAGAGCAGCCCATCGGCAAAGGATTTGTGGGACAAATTGGAAACCAGATACATGCGTGAAGACGCTACAAGTAAGAAATTCCTTGTCTCACAATTTAATAATTACAAAATGGTAGATGGTAAGCCTGTTATGGAACAATTATATGATATTGAACGTATTCTTAACAACTACAAACAACATAACATGCATATGGATGAAACTATCATTGTGTCATCCATAATTGACAAACTCCCTCCTTCATGGAAAGATTTTAAACGATCCATGAAACATAAGAAGGAAGATATCTCTCTTGAGCAATTTGGAAATCACCTTCGTTTAGAAGAAGAATACCGAAAACAAGAAGGTATTAAAAATCAAATTACTCAAGAGAAGGTGCATGTTGTGGAAGAGGGAAAATCAAGTAAGACTTCCAAAAAGAGAAATCATGAAAATGATGAGTCTCAAAACCACAATGGTAATAACATTAAAAAGAAAAAGAAAGGTAAATGTTATTTTTGTGGGAAAGAAGGACACTTTAAGAATGAGTGCAGGTTCTTGAAAAAGAAGAACAAAGAAAAGAATTCAAGTGCAACAAATGATGATCTTGTTGCGGTCATTTCTGAAATCAACATGATTGAAGATGTTGATTCTTGGTGGATAGACTCTGGTGCTACTCGTCATGTGTGCAAAAACAAGGAATTGTTTAAGACCATCAATGAAGATGGGAGTGTTTTGTACATGGGAAATGCTTCAACTGTGCAAGTCCAAGGAAAAGGGACCATAGAGATTGAATTCACTTCTGGAAAGACACTTACTCTTAAAGATGTATTTTATGTTCCTGAAGTTAGGAAGAACTTGATTTCTGTACCATTACTTAATAAGAATGGGTTCAAATCTGTATTTGAGGGAGATAAATTTATCCTCTCAAAAGGGGGTATGTTTGTAGGAAAGGGATATTTGTGTGAGAATATGATCAAATGTAATATTGCAAATATTAATAATAATGATATGATTTCTGCTTATATTGTTGAGTCTTGTGATTTATGGCATATGCGATTAGGACATGTTAATTTTAGAAAATTGGAGGATATGATGAAATCAAATCTAATTCCTAATCTTGATAAAAACTTTGATTCATGTACTACTTGCATGTTGACTAAAATTACAAGACAACCTTTTAAAAGTGTTAAAAGAAGTTCTAGGGTGCTAGATTTAATTCATTCAGATGTATGTGATTTACATGGTTGGCCCACCATTGGTGGTAAAAAGTACTTTGTTACTTTCATTGATGATTGCACTCGATTTTGTTATGTTTATTTAATGCATTCAAAAGATGAAGTCTTAGATAAATTCAAAATGTTTAAAGCACAAGTAGAACTTCAACATGAAACTTTCATTAAATACTTTAGAAGCGATAGGGGAGGAGAATTCTATCATCCGAGTTATTTTGAATCCACCGGTATTGTGCATCAAGTTACTGCACCATACACCCCACAACAAAATGGAATAGCAGAAAGGAAGAATAGGACTTTGGTAGAAATGGTTAATGCCATGTTGTCCTATTCTGGATTATCTAAAGGATATTGGGGTGAAGCAATGCTTACAGCATGTTATATCCTCAATAGGGTTCCAAACAAAAGGAACAAAATAACCCCATATGAACTTTGGAAACAAAGGAAGCCAAATCTTAATTATTTAAAAGTTTGGGGTTGTAGAGCAATTGTGAAAGTGCCTGAACCAAAAAGAAAGAAGTTGGGTGAAAGAGGAATTGAATGTGTATTCTTAGGCTTTGCAGAAAATAGCAAAGCATACAGATTCTTGGTTATTGAATCGAATGACTCATATTCTGTCAATACAGTAATTGAGTCAAGAGATGCAATTTTTCAAGAAGATAGATTTAAATCATTCTCTTATCCCAAGGACATTGTTCATTCTAATGTACCAAATTTAGAAAACAATGAATCAAATGTAGATACATTGGATGGTTCAGAACTTAGAAGGAGTAAGAGGATCCGAAAAGAAAAAGATTTTGGACCTGACTTCTTCATGTTTCTTATAGAAGGAACTGGTACATCCATAAATAGTTATGGACCAATTTGCTTTAACCTTGAGAGTGATCCAGTGACATATGAAGAGGCTATAAAGTCTCAAGATTCAGCCTTTTGGAAAGAAGCTATCCAGGAAGAAATGGATTCAATTATGGGTAATAAAACTTGGAAAGTAGTAGATCTCCCACCCGGATCCAAACCAATAGGTTGTAAATGGATCTTTAAAAGGAAAATGAAAGTTGATGGTACCATTGATAAATTCAAGGCTAGACTAGTTGCCAAAGGGTTTACACAAAAAGAAGGAATTGATTATTTTGATACATATGCACCTGTTGCAAGAATTGCATCAATTAGAGTGCTAATTGCACTAGCATCCATCCATAAGTTTGTTATCCATCAAATGGATGTTAAAACTGCTTTCCTAAATGGAGAGTTGGATGAAGAGGTATATATGAAACAACCAGAAGGGTTTGTGATCAAAGGTCAAGAAGATAAAGTGTGTAAATTAACTAAGTCTTTATATGGGTTGAAACAAGCACCCAAACAATGGCACCAAAAATTTGATCAAGTTGTGTTAGCCAATGGATACATTATAAATGAATCTGACAAGTGTATTTACAGTAAATTCCACAATGGAAAAGGTGTCATGATTTGTTTATATGTAGATGATATGTTAATTTTTGGCACAAGTTTAGATGAGGTAGAAAAGACTAAAGCTTTCTTATCCAAAAATTTTGATATGAAAGATTTAGGCGAAGCAGATGTGATTTTAGGAATTAAAATCATAAGAGATGGTAACCACATTGGTTTATCCCAATCTCATTATGTAGAAAAGGTGCTTCAGAAATTCAATCATTTAGATTGTAATCCGGTCTCTACCCCATTTGACCAAACTGTTAGTTTGCAACCAAACAAAGGTTGTCCGGTGGCACAACTTGAATATGCAAAAGTAATCGGATGCTTGATGTATGCCATGACCTGTACAAGACCTGATATAGCATATGCTGTTGGAAGGTTAAGTCGGTATACTAGCAATCCAAGTAAAGAACATTGGCATGCTGTGAAACGAGTATTAAAATACTTGAAAGGAACAATGAATTATTGTTTAACGTATAGTGGAGACCCTTCAGTTTTGGAAGGATACACAGATGCTAGTTGGGTAACTTATGTTGAGGATCATGCTTCCACAAGTGGATGGATCTTCAACCTTGGTGGAGGTGCAGTTTCTTGGGGTTCAAAGAAACAGACATGCATTGCCGACTCCACCATGGCTGCAGAATTTATTGCATTGGCTGCAGGAAGTAAAGAGGCAGAATGGCTAAGGAATTTGTTGTATGAGATACCAGTCTGGCAAAAGCCAATGGCACCAGTATCCATACATTGTGATAGTCAATCCACACTATCAAAGGCCTATAGTCAAGTATACAATGGGAAATCAAGGCATATTGGTTTAAGACATAGCTATGTAAGAGACTTGATTTCTAATGGAGTAATATCCATCATGTTCGTAAGAACAGAAAAGAATCTTGCAGATCCTTTGACGAAAGGTTTGACAAGAGACATGGTGTTGAAGACATCATTGGGGATGGGACTCAAGCCCATATCTAATTGATTACCAATAATGGAAACTCAACCCACACTTGAGTAACATCAAGTCTTGGGTTCAATGGTGAAAGTACATTATTAGAGTAATTGAAGTACTTGTTAATAGATACATCCCAAGGTTAAAAGTACTTGGACCATAAGATTAAAAAATGGTAGGTTGAGATTTTTCTCTTAATGGACATATAGCATACATTTGCTGAAATGCATACTTATGGGGCATTTCCGATATAGTCTACCTATGTGAGAATGAAGTTTGGCCGCTTCACGGAGTTCAAGGGCTTGACTCTTAAGTTTTCATGAAAAGGGATATATGACACAAGGCCTTATTAATGTGTCATCTTACAGTTCTCTTTATTAATGATATTGAGATTCTATGTGTAAATTATGTACACTTGTTCTAATGAATAGTTGGTTCAAAGCTTGCCTACCATACTATTTGGGAATGAGCGAAAACTTAATTTACTAAGTAATGGTTCAAATCGTGAGATACCATTATCTGAAACCATGGAATTTCCAGTTTTATGGGATTTAGTATTTTGAAAATGGTGGGGGATTGTTGGAGATTTCCAAAATAGGTGAGAAAAACTGAAAAACAGAAAATTACACATGGTAATCGATTACCATATTGATGTAATCGATTACATCAAGCAAAATTTGCAAACGGTAAACAGAGACTTTGGGTAATCGATTACCTGCATATGGTAATCGATTACCACGGGACTGGATGTGTTTTTCTGCACTTTTTCTCATAGTTTTGGGTTCCAAAAGTTGTAACTCTTCATGGGAATGACTTGTATACATTGGGAAGTTATCATTTACTGATAAATCATGAATCATTGCATTGATTCAAGCCAAAAGTTGAATGTATATGGTTGTAACTTTTGATTAAAAGTTGCATTCTCTCATATGAAGGGGCATATGATGCACTATAAATGCATGGCATTTGTGTATCAGAAGGAGCACGTTTTTGACATCAATTACAGTCAAATTCTCCCTCATTCTCATACTCTAAATCATCCATCAATTCTCTAATGCATGAGTGAATTGTTGGAAACATATTTCTGTCAAATATTGTTAGGAGATACGCTTGGTGTGATTGTGCAATACACATCAAGGAACTCATAGTATCCTGAAGGGGATTCGCTGGACATTCCTATTGCATCCAATATAAAGTTATTGGTGGGGGCGAATCGAACCTAAAGGTTAGTGTGGCAACCCCATACGCTTTGAGTTTTCGTGTATAACCATTAATCATTTCAGGTTTCAAGTGCAGCAGCCTCTTCCCAACAAATCAAGATTGTTAACAATTGATGTATTCATGATTCTGAAAAAATTTATGTATTCATGATTCTGTCTAAAACAATAAGGTGACCAAACAATAATGAAGGTATCCTACTACAGCTCGCCAATTACACCTAGTTCAGCTTTCAAGCATATGTAAACGAATGAAAATATTCAAGAGGTCAAGCTGCAGTAAAAAAATATTTCAAACACCCAATTGAACTCTCACTGATATTTGTGTTGTGAAATTGATTAAAGAGGTCAAGCAAATTCTTCGACAAATCAGTGTAAAACACAATCACAAATCATCATAAAAATGTAAACGCAAATTATCGACTTTCAAAACACAATCAGAATCATCACCATTTCTGTTTCAAATGCAAATTCATTAACAGATCAGTGTAAAACCATACCTTGAATTGTGTAAAGAACGAGATTGGTGACATATCTGATGTCTTTTGCTTGGTTCAACAACAAACTTCAGAAAAATTGGGCCGAAAATATTGTCATTGTCGAGAGAGAATATTAGTGTTTGGTGTTTGAAGCGAGGTCATTCATCAATGAAGAAAGGTGAAGATAAACTACTTCAGATTAAGTTTGTTTCCTTGGATTTGTTATGTGGTGGCGTTTTTCAGCTTATGTTGTACGTGTTCTGGAAAGAATTGTGTGTATACAAAAGTAAATGGAGAGGTTAACTGGTAAAAATACAAATAACGTTAAAAAAAAAAATTAGTTTTTTTTTAGAAATCGGATGCAACCGCCTCCTGCCCTGGAAAAGGCAACTTTCCCATGGTGGAAAAAGTATGCTTTCCCATGTTAAACGCACCTGAAGATGATACTAGTTAAGAAGGCTAAGGAATGCGACTAATTCATATTTAGTTGTTAGCTTGTATACTGGAATAGTGGAATATTGTTGGTTTGCTCTGTTAGTGACTTAAGCCAAGGGTGTAGATATTTATAGTGAAAGTGGAAGAGTAAAAAGTTCATCTCATGGTTAAAATTAGTGCAAAGTGTCATTAAATTAAGCTAGCCATGTAGTAATTACTAAGATAAGATCAAATTTACTATTGGATAGATTCATTGCACATGTAGTTAATTACTACATTTTTTATTCTAATTCCATGCATCTAGTTACTATATTATCAGTCAATGAATGCATGTAGTTACTACTATCAATTCACTTGTAAGAGAAGTCTGGTCTTTAGTAAGTGTATTTACTTGTCTTAATTTCATGGTCCCTTACGTCATATTATTTCTAAATTAATTAATAAGTTTTAGTACTAAATGTTCCATATATTTATATATATAAATTGTATGATTAATGAAACCTCATATTTTGAGTTGCTAAATATACTACATGTAATATATATTCTCAAGCTAATACTAATTGATGCTATAATGTATATTTTACTAAACAATTATTGAGTTTTTATTGCAAAAATTTAATGTCTTAAAATGGAATGTTACACTATTCGCAGGGGCGCAATGCACAGCCCCCCATGGGTGAATTATGCAGTTTTTCGTCCTTTGTCGAGCGTTCTTTCGTCTTCAAATGCCTTGGAACTTGAGATCAATTTTCTCCAACTTGTATTGTCTTCAAAAACCTTCTAAGAACCATTGATTTTCATCTTCAAATCCCTTGATCTTTCATGTGGTGTCTTGACTTGTCGAATTACATGATTTAGCAACAAAATGACTCAAAACAGCTATGTAGTTGCATGATTAGGGATGAAAGTGAACTATAACGACTTGAATGAAAACAATACAAAATGTTTCTCAAACTGTTGACAACTCCTCTAAATGATCTCTTCTTTGTCTTCAAATGCAAAGACAATAACTAAAAACATAGCGTAAAATATCATATGATACTCCGTCATCACGTACCAACCTTCTATACCCCATTCGAAAAACATAACAGAAACATTTTAAGTAAATTGACTAAATTGAATTAAATAGAAAGGGAAGGAAGTATTCAATCTCGTTATCACAAGACTCTTTCAAGTGCATAAGCATAACACAAGAAGATACACAAAAAACCAGAACAGCAGAATAGAATTGGCAAAAATTAGAATCGCAAATTACGCGAACATAAAAACCGGAAACAATATAAGCATTCTGCAACAATATACACATAAAATAGATTGAATAAATTAAGAATCACTAAAAATTGCAGTAGAAGAAGATATTGAAAATTGCATAAACCAATAGCATACACATAAAATAGATAAAGCTAAAGCACTAATTCACCTTTGTCAAATTGAAGAAAAAAGCAAGAATTGATGAAATGATGAAGCTTCGTGTTCAAGTTCTTCTACACACTTTGAATTGAAGCTTCCAACTAATTTAAAGAGATCAACAAAGGTGAAAATTTTCATGCTTGCAAACTTTATATAAAAATGGGAATATGGTTATATTTGTTTCTTTTACAACGGTTTTTAATAAAATGTAAATATAAAACACAAGAATCAATCATGTGTTAAATAGGTTTATGAATGAATTCTTAAAGTAGCAGAAATTCATTTAGTCAAAGCAACATTCTAATTAAGGATAAGTAGAGTAGTCCCTAAAAAAAAGGATAAGTAGAGTAGAGAATTCAAAGAAGATGGTCATTATAATCTACTACAAATGGAGTTTAACACTAACCTCTTCCTTATAAAAAAGAGTTAAATATGTTTTTGGTCCCTATAAATATACCATTTTTTCATTTTAATCTCTAAAAAATTTATTCGACTTTTAGTCCCCAAAAGGTTTCTATCTTCACTTTTGGTCCCTCCTTTTATGTAAACTCATATGTAGAATTCATATTTTTTTAATATAAATTTGTAGAAAAGATTATAATGTTATAAGAATCTCTACAAAAAAATAAATTTTTTTAACAAAACATGAATTAAATATGAAATTTTATAGTTTTGGAGGTTAAAAATTCATATTTAATTTATGTTTGGTGAAAAAATTCTATATTTTTTTTGAGAGATTTTTACAATATTATAAATTTTTATGCAAAATTTTATTCAAATATATGAAGTCTACATATGAGTTTATTTAAAAATAGGGACCAAAAGTGATGATTGAAAATTTTATAGGGACTAAAAGTTGAAAGAAAATTTTTGGGGCACTAAAACGAAAAGTTGATATTTTTACAGGGACCAAAAACATATTTAACCGTAAAAAAGACAAAGGTTACACATGAGTTGACTTAAAAATAGAGACCAAAAGTGGTAATAGAAAAATTAATAAGAACTAAAAGTCGAAGAAACATTTTGTAGGGGTTAAAACGAAAAAGCTGGTATATTTCGAGGGACCAAAACATATTTAACCCAAAATAAAAAATTACCCATCACTATATTTCATAGAATTCCACAAAATAAAAAATTTATTAAAACAATTACTATTACCAAATAATATTTTTTTTTTAGGAACTATTACCAAATAATAAAAGCTTAATTCAAAGTCAAGATACATGCCATTGGCGATTATTTTCTATGACATTCTGTACAGCTTAATTCAAAAACATTCTACTCGCCTGAAATTTCTTCAAGAATCTCGTCAAAGTAGCTGAATAACTTCAAGATCTATGAAAGAGATAAAAAGCAAAATCCAACAAAAAAAAATTAAAACCTTAAAGTATGATGAGTTTTTTTAACAAAATAATAGAGATTTGGGGGGATTTATGGTGCGTTTTGAACTTGAAATATAGGGGGAATATTGTAGAGAATTGGGGTTCTTCCTTACCTCCAGTAAAGCTAGTTGTGACCATGACGGAATAGAAAGAGGGAATCGATGGAACCAGCAATAGATTTGGGTTAAGCGATCTGTCGGATTTTGGCTCACACATTTTTAAATGTGAAAAAGTGACGAGTCTTAGAATTGAGTCTCGATCCATGTATAATATTGTCCTTGCAACTACTAACTGAACTGTATTTATATAACATGTCTGTCATGTTTCTAATTACTTATTCAATGAGATATCTAATAATAAATCGATTACATATCAAATTAAGAATTTTGTGTGATAAATGCTAATATAGATTGTAATAATAAAAAGCTAATATTCTTTCAAAGAAAATGCTAATATAGATAATTCAAAAATATTCGCCGTTATATTGATAGAATATAAAAGGCTAAATTACATATTTGGTTCCTTAATTAATTTTCAAGTTTCATGTTGGTCCTTTCCTCAAAAAAAAAAAAGTTTCATGTTGGTCCCCTAATTAATAAAAGTTTGGTTTTGGTCCTTTAATTTCATCTCTGTTTGTCAATTTGGTCACATTCTGTTAATTTTAACCCAAAATTTATAAGATAGACTAACATTGTAGATGATCCACCGTAAACCTTATTAATTTATTTAATTGTAACCTTTTGATCATTTTAAAACAAAATAAATCATTGGATAATGCAAGATCATTGAATCTAACAGTGAACCACGAACACATAACTTTTCATTCATTTTCTTCTTCTATCTTCTATTCATTCTCCTTCTTGATCTTCATTTCATATTCATGAACTTTAACAAAAAAATATTCCAGAAAAGACAATCCACCACAACAACAACTCATAATCCTTGTCCTCTCTCTTCAGCCTCGTCCTGTCCCTCATCCTCTCTTCTCCCCTCACCAACTGAACCCTCATCCTCCATGTCTCTCTCTCGTGTCTCTCCCCTTCATCCAACTGAGCTCTCTTTTTGTCTTTGTAACACACGGACATTCTTCAATTTTGCTAACCCTTATTGTTTGGAAAATTCTTGTTTACCCATCAATAAAAGGTGAGTAATACTACTCATGTTGAGTTGGCCCAATCAAAACAATGTATTTATATAACATTAAAAATAATATAAAACAAACAAATAACTTTGATTAGTGCCAACTTAATATGGGTTGTGTTACCCACATTTTATTGATGGGTATCCAAGTTGTCACCTTATTTTTTTTACTCCAATTTTTTCGTACTGAAATTCCTAAAAAAAAAAGATACCCATTTGGGGGTAATTTGTTGGATTAATTAGATTTTCAAACTTTCTATCGCTTTATTTATTATGCCTATCATTATATTGTATTAATATGTGAATCATTACTAATTTTGCAGATTTGGGAGAGAAGAAACATGGCAGAACAGTCGGTTAACATGATAAACACTTAGTTTTTAAAAATTTCAGATCTGGAAAAATACATATGTTGTTGGGAGAATTTATGTTGTTGGATTAAAGAGGAATTCTTGAATGATTTTGATGATGATATTATGTGTTGTTGACGGTGGTGATGTATATTAATTAGATGATGATGATGATGATGATGATGATGGTGGTGGAGTGGAGTGATTTAGAGACTTTGCTTCAACAGTTTTAATGTTAAATTTCTGATTTTTTTTGTTTGGGTTCAAGAAATTAGAGACTTTGTTGTTTATGTTTTTTTGGAATTTTTCTAAGTTTTTTTTAAGAATGTTGATGAATATGATATCAAGATGAAGGAGAAGAAGAAGAGGATGGAAGAAAAAGAAAAGAAAAAAAAAATTATGTGTGGGTGATTTAATGTTAGATTCAATGGTCATCAAAGGGTTTATTTCGCGTCAAAATGATCAAAGGGTTAAAATTTAAAAATTAATAAGGTCTATGGTGGACCATCCACAAAGTTCGTCCACCTTAGATATTTTGTGTTAAAATTAACGGAATATGACCAAATTGACAAACGGAGATGAAATTAAGGGACCAAATAAAAATTTTATTAATTAAGGGGCCAACATAAAACTTGAAAATTAATTAAGGGACCAAAAATGTAATTTAGTCAATATAAAAATACAAATTTTAACCAACTTATTCTTCAATCAGGTCAGGAAAAAAAAACGTCTTCTTCAATCAAACTCCACGTTTTAATATTGTTCCCACAAGTCCACATTTCAATGTTCCCACCAAATGATGCAAAGCAACAAGTAACCGTATAAATATTTATGCCATTTATGTTATTGACAATATATTCATCTGTGTGACTATATCCAATTCTTGCATTAAAATCACATTTGTGGTTCAGACTTGATGAAAAATAGTGTATAGTTCTCTTTGCAAAGAACTCTGATAAAGTTAATTGTAGAGTTGATTTCTTCCCAAGGTTAAGTCAAATTTGGATGGAAGTGGGTAAATAAATATTGTTGTGTTCTTTTTCTCCTTTAATCTTATCTTATAGTTTGAGATCTACTTGGTTTTGGTTGTTGCTAATTTTGCTCCACACGTCAAATTACTGTTGTGAGCTTAAATAAAATTATTCACCTAACCTGATCTATACTAGTGTGTGACCCGTGCGCAGACGCACGGGCAAATTTATTTTCGACACACGATGTTGACAATTGCTGCTACGATCACGATCAGACCAAACAATATTACACAAATCAATATTCAAAACACCAAAATCATATAATTAAATCATTTCTGGTCACATCTCGTATCGATTACACTGACCTCAATATATGGCAAGAGACAGGACTGCATGCCAACATTTTATATGAATCAAATATTCACAGCCAAACCTTTGCATACTTAAAAAAAAAAATCGATATGAAGCAACAAACTACGATCCGCCAAAACATCAATAACAAACGCCGGGATAATTATTATGAATTGAATACAATATCGCCGGGATAATACTTTTTCCATTGCCAGCAAAATATGCTTGGCTACAAAACTTTCACGTGACTTTTTTTTTTTTCTCATGGCTTTGGTCTCTTTTTTAATTGCTCACTTGTCCCACTCACCACTTGTGCAATATCAATATAATTAAATATTTTTTTTATTTCAACTTATGATTTTCATATATTTATAACAACATCCTCTTTACTTATTATGAAGAAATCTTATATGTTGTGAGAGTCTTGGTGTGGTTTCTATGTTTTCCATATACCGCAGAATAATAACATAACTTGTATTTCCTTCAAAGCTCTTTCAACCAAACAAATCAATGGAATCTAACAGACCTTATTTTATAACCATAAGCAAAAATAAAAGTAATCAGGCTCATATGTAGGTATTAATTTATCATAAGCATACCCGTTGTCAAAATTATCAAACCATATAAAAATAAGTTAGCTATCAACAAATCAAATATAAAAAATCACAACAAATAATAAGACCAAACCTTACAACAATTAGATTCAAAACTCCATTTGTAAGTAAGAATAAGATTGCAGATAAGAATACGAAACACTATCAACTCAACCTAACACACAATATCACATCAGAACCTCAATAGGCTTATTAGTCTCACATAGTTTATTTCTAATAATTATCATAAGCAGTTGTGAATTACACATAAGTTACCAAAAAACATACAACATAAGCATCATCATTGATAAGAACTCAACGAAAGTAAATTAAAACAAAACAAATTGAAAAAAACACTGAAATAAGTATTCAACAATAAACCAACCCAATCTTTTGAATATTCTGGTAGAGACCGTTGGAGACATATTTGAGGATGTAGGTATTTTAAAAATTAAATCATATAAGCTTAGGTTTACAAATACTCTAATATTAAATTCAATAAAAAAGAAAAAAGCAATTTTGAACACATTGCTATTCGTAGCACCTGTTTAGGCGTACACCCCCAATACTAACCAAAATTGGACCAAGCCCAATATCACTCATCAAACTCAACCATTCTCCTCTCATCCTCATTTCTTATTCTGCAGAAACCCTAAAACAGAATACAATATCTCCCCCACCTGCCGCTCTAATCTTTTCTTTATCTCCTCTACCGTTCTATACAAACAAAAACACAAAAAGAGCAGATCTAAAAAATGGGTCATCTCTTTTGATAGAGTTTATAAGCAACTCCAACACCATATCTTTCATCCTCTACCTCTTATCTACAAAACCATGGAATGGTGGCCATACCAAACTGAGCCAAACAACGGTAAAAATCAAACTATTTTCACTTTTATTTATATAGGTCGTTTTGCATGTTTTTCTCTGATCCATGTCTCATAATCTTTATCCTCATTTCCAATAATCTTATTCAAATCAGCATTTATTCTTAAAATTTATTATAGGCAGAAGGCTATGAAAGAGTAGCGGAAGAAAATAGATCATGTTCACAAAGCTTTGAAACATTTGAAGCCAACTAATTGTCTACTTAAATCACTTGATGTCTGGTCCTCTCAGGTCTAACCTCTTTGTGAGAACTTTTTCTCATGTTCTTGTAGATAGGTCATGTACGTTTGTGCTTTTTAATCAACAAAAAAGGCCTATCAAACTTTAAGATGATTAATCAAGCCCTTTTTAAAACAAAACCAAAAACTTAAAAAGAAATACCTTTTAAATAATTTTCTCATAGTGTATAAAGTGTAGCTTTTTTTCTTTCTAAAAAAGCTATTGAAATCAATGACATCATAAAATCACTTTGGTATATAATTTTATCCAAATGCATCAACATGAGATAGATTGAGTAAAAATTGATGATGACGACACATTCTCTTGATAGGTTTCATAGTTATCACCTTGAGAACATATATCAAAGTCATGTCTTCTTCACTTTGGATGGGAATATATATGTAGACCTAAAATAATGCATGTTTTTCTAATTTGAAATGCATACCATTTTGATTAAATGAGCTAGATAAGGTGGCTGCATGGTGCATATGTTTCTGATGCATATATGTATGTGTCTGCGTTATCAAGGGTACATGACATAAGGGCATTCCAAAATTGTTGTGGTGGTGACACGTAATTGGATTTTTGCTGGGCTATAATATGCTTGTTTGTGTGCTAAAGAGATACATGGCCAAAAGTGAGATGCATGTTGGCACATGTTGGCACATTTATTTGTTCTATGGATGTAGCATAGAAGAATTTAATATGAAAAAAATAATTTAAAACATCAGCACACTTCTATCTTTTACCTCAATTATAGAGTAAATATCTCTATTAATTACTATTTTCTTACTATCTAACAATTTCAATTTTGAATTATACTAACTTTACCTATTTTGAATTACAGAAGCACCAATTTTAGAGGAGAATACTGATAACCAAAATAGTTGAGGAAGGTGAATAGAAATGGTACACATCTTCCTAAAGTTATTATTATACTGTTTTTTAGTTAGCATATTTATTTGCATTCAGACTAAATTATTTGATAGTGCACAAAAAAAGAGAAGGGAAAACAACTCAAATTTTTTTTTGGTTACGTAAAACAACTCAATTTTGAGTCTTAAAAGGAGATAAAATGAAAAATAAAGAAAGAAGTGTTTCTTTTGTTTTTGTATTGCTTTTGTTTCATTACTGAATTGGCTAGATCCCACCATAATGAATAACGGATTCAACTTTTTAATGCTGTGAGTTTGTTTTTCAACTTTTTAATGTTGTGAGAGTTTGTGTTTTTTGTTGAAAATCCAAAAAATTTAAAGAAAGCATGAATAATGGCAATTCTACATTATTGGATATTTTGTTTGTTTGTGGTGATTGAAATTGTAAACTAAATTGATCAATCCTTCTAATTATATAACATGTCTGTCAGGTTTCTAATTACTTATTCAATGAGATATCTAATAATAAATCGATTACATATCAAATTAAGAATTTTGTGTGATAAATGCTAATATAGATTGTAACAAAAAAAAAAAAGCTAATATTCTTTCAAAGAAAATGCTAATATAGATAATTCAAAAATATTCGCCGTTATATTGATAGAATATAAAAGGCTAAATTACATATTTGGTCCCTTAATTAATTTTCAAGTTTCATGTTGTTCCCCTAATTAATAAAAGTTTCGTTTTGGTCCCTTAATTTCAGCTGTGTTTATCAATTTGGTCACATTATGTTAATTTTAACCCAAAATTTATAAGATAGACTAACATTGTAGATGATCCACCGTAAACCTTATTAATTTATTTAATTGTAACCTTTTGATCATTTTAAAACAAAATAAATCATTGGATAATTCAAGATTATTGAATCTAACGGTGAACCACCAACAAATAACTTTTCATTCATTTTCTTCATCTTCTACCTTCTATTCATTCTCCTTCTTTCTTGATCTTCATTTCATATTCATGAACTTTAGCAAAAAATATTCCAGAAAAGATAATCCACCACAACAACAACTCATAATCCTTGTCCTCTCTCTTCAGCCTCGTCATGTCCCTCATCCTCTCTTCTCCCCTCACCAACTGAACCCTCATCCTCCATGTCTCTCTCGTGTCTCTCCCCTTCATCCAACTGAGCTCTCTTTATGTATTTGTAACACACGGACATTCTTCAATTTTGCTAACCCTTATTGTTTGGAAAATTCTTGTTTACCCATCAATAAAAGGTGAGTAATACTACCCATGTTGAGTTGGTCCAATCAAAACAATGTATTTATATAACATTAAAAATAATATAAAATAAACAAATAACTTTGATTAGTGTCAACTTAATATGGGTTGTGTTACCCACATTTTATTGATGGGTATCCAAGTTGTCACCTTATTTTTTTACTCCAATTTTTTCGTAGTGAAATTCCTACAAAAAAAAAAAATACCCATTTGGGGGTAATTTGTTGGATTAATTAGATTTTCAAACTTTCTATCGCTTTATTTATTATGCCTATCATTATATTGTATTAATATGTGAATCATTACTAATTTTGCAGATTTGGGAGAGAAGAAACATGGCAGAACAGTGGGTGAATGTGACTTAATGTGTTGCTGGGCTTTTAACATGATAAACACTTAGTTTTTAAAAATTTCAGATCTGGAAAAATACATATGTTGTTGGGAGAATTTATGTTGTTGGATTAAAGAGGACTTCTTGAATGATTTTGATGATGATATTATGTGTTGTTGACGGTGGTGATGTATATTAATTAGATGATGATGATGATGGTGGTGGAGTGGAGTGATTTAGAGACTTTGCTTCAACAGTTTTAATGTTAAATTTCTGATTTTTTTTGTTTGGGTTTAAGAAATTAGAGACTTTGTTGTTTATGTTTTTTTGGAATTTTTCTAAGTTTTTTTTAAGAATGTTGATGAATATGATATCAAGATGAAGGAGAAGAAGAGAGGATGGAAGAAGAAGAAAAGAAAAAAAATTATGTGTGGGTGATTTACCATTAGATTCAATGGTCTTGCATGATCAAAAGGTTTATTTCGCGTCAAAATGATTAAAGGGTTAAAATTTAAAAATTAATAAGGTCTATGGTTAAAATTAACGAAATATGACCAAATTGACAGACGGAGATGAAATTAAGGGACCAAAATAAAACTTTTATTAATTAAGGGGTCAACATGAAACTTGAAAATTAATTAAGGAACCAAAAATGTAATTTAGCCAATATAAAAATTCAAATTTTAACCAACGTATTCTTCAATCAGGTCAGGAAAAATAAAACGTCTTCTTCAATCAAACTCCACGTTTTAATATTGTTCCCACAAGTCCACATTTCAATGTTCCCACCAAATGATGCAAAGCAACAAGTAACCGTATAAATATTTATGCCATTTATGTTATTGACAATATATTCATCTGTGTGACTATATCCAATTCCTGCATTAAAATCACATGTGTGGTTCAGACTTGATGAAAAATAGTGTATAGTTCTCTTTGCAAAGAACTCTGATAAAGTTAATTGTAGAGTTGATTTCTTCCCAAGGTTAAGTCAAATTTGGATGGAAGTGGGTAATTGTTGTGTTCTTTTTCTCCTTTAATCTTATCTTATAGTTTGAGATCTACTTGGTTTTGGTTGTTGTTAATTTTGCTCCACACTTTAAATTACTGATGTGAGCTTAAATAAAATTCTTCACCTAACCTGATCTATACTAGTGTGTGACCCGTACGCAGACGCACGGGTAAATTTATTTTCGACACACGATGTTGACAATTGCTGCTACGATCACGATCACGATCAGACCAAACAATATTACACAAATCAATATTCAAAACACCAAAATCATATAATTAAATCATTTCTGGTCACATATCGTATCGATTACACTGACCTCAATATATGGCAAGAGACAAGACTGCATGCCAACATTTTATATGAATCAAATATTCACAGCCAAACCTTTGCATACTTAAAAAAAAAATCGATATGAAGCAACAAACTACGATCCGCCAAAACATCAATAACAAACGCCGGGATAATTATTATGAATTGAATAAAGTTTAAATATAAATATATATTCATATGCTTTGTAATTTAAATTCCTATAACTATGAACCAAGATATTTTAACGATGCTATTTCCGTTTATTATATAAATTATCGAGCACATCTCCAAAAGAGAAAAAAACCACTATTTATTCACGTGTTTCATACAAAACTCCTTTTGATGTTCATGAATAGCCACTCTTGAATAAAGTCATAGAGATAATATTTTTTCCATTGCCAGCAAAATATGCTTGGCTACAAAATATGTTGAACGGGGATCATAGTCAGATAGATGGACATGTTGGTTCAGATAACCATAAGTCCTAGCAGGTGAGAATTATGTAACATGCATCAGACCTTTCGCCTGGGAAGAGATTGTCATATGTTGTTGACCTACAGAGATGGGAATTGTGGCTAAAGAACAATGTTTTAATCAGTATGGTTTTATCGAAACGCATGACTAATCTACATGTCAGCCATTAGAGTTGCCATGGAATCCCAATAAGAAAAAGGAATCGGAGATTTTCATAGTAGAGAAAGAGGTGGATATAGGATTTATCTTTTCAGAATCTCATAAGGATTATCTAAATTTCGAGGACGAAATTCCTTTAAGGGGGGTAGAGTGTAATATCCCGCTTAAACGTGACTTTAATAGTGTTACAGGAATTAAACGAACGCAATGGCAATGTTGTAATTATGAGAGGAAGAGTTATAAAAAGGGGATAAACATGATTATTTTCATATTTATCATTTCCTTTCTCTCTCTAAGTTCAAAAACTCCTCTCCCTCTCTCTCTAGGCACACGCCTCCCTCTCCTTTGCCATCATCAAGCTCCAATTTATCAAACTTCAACCTAGAATCATGTATTTCAAGCAAGCTTGGTTGTGGGGAAAGTTAGTACATGAAGAAGTTAAAGAAAAGCAAGAGAAGAGCAAGAGATGAGCTAGGGTTTTGAAGCTTGAGCATAACCAGCACCAAAGCAAGATAGAGGTGAGCTCCCTAGGGGTTTTAGAACCCTTCTTTGTGAGATTTATAGTGAATTTCTTCATAGGCAAGTTTATGGTTTTTACCCTAATTTCCTATACTTGCTAATTCCTTGCTCATACAAGTTTTAAACTATCAATTTGTAATAGAAAATCATCCCTAGCATGTTTGGGATGCTTGGGTACCTTTGATTGGGCAAAAATGGTGGAAAAACACATTTTTATACATGACATGTACTGTCATGGTCGCTACAGCGACCAGCCGTCGCTTGTAGCGACCAGGCAGGATTTTTCCCTGCCTACTGGCGCTTGTAGCGACCAGCCTGGCGCTTGTAGCGATCAGCTGGCGCTTGTAGCGACAGCTTGGCGCTTGTAGCGACCAAGCCAGAACAGCACAACATAGTTGAGCTGTTCTGGGGGTTCTGGTGCGCGTGGGCATGGCTTTATGCATCAGTTTTCTCTTAATACATTTTAGAAACATTAACCACCATTTTAACTCATCCAAAGGCTTTTAATGATTGAGAAATTAGAGGAGCAAGGAATGCGCAAGGCATGGGAATTACGGGAACAATGGCTATATGAATAGGAAAGCTTTAAGAACGGCATATGACAACGATATGTCGAATCCTTTGATAGGAAAACAAGAATTATAGTATGAGTGTAAGGATTTAATGGATTGATTCCATTACTTGTGAGTTGTTAACTCTTAAGGAAAGGCATATGACTTGATAAGTCTAGAACCTACATTAGGTAAGTATGATTATAGATGTATTCGGATTAGAATACAAGAGTAATAGGAATGTTTCGGCATTTGAAGTTACAGATAAGCTTATAGTGTTGGTTCTCCAACAATTATAGGTGGCTTATGAGAACGATAAGCCAAGTACCATGTGTTATAGGTTAAGAGTTACAGGGTCTATTTATATGATCAAAGTAATAGATATATATATGTATATATATATATTCATATATCAAAGTTAAAGAATAATATTTCAAAGTCAAAGGCATGTTCAGCAGACTCCGGGATTCGCCGGATGGGACTTCACCGAGAGGGTTGTCCACATGCAATTTCATAGGGAGTCCGGTGTTAGCCTGATATGATAGGAATTTCACCGGTTTATAGGGAGATGTCCTCGGGGTTACTCCACCCGGGCCGCACTCCGTAAAATGAACTCAGATTAATTGTTTGTTCAACGCTAACAGCTAACATAAAACATCTATATATGTATTATGTTTTACAGTTATAGTCAAAGTTACAGTTACAGTTATAGTCACAGGAAATTCAAAGTTATAGATATAGACAGTTACAGTTATAGTCATAGAAAACTCACAGTTATAGTTACAGACAGTTATCAGAAAGTGATCCTAGGTTTCCCCTCGATCACTAAGTCATAGTTACAGACAGATTTATAGTCATAGGCAGATTTATATCCTTTGTGGATAAAAGTTAAGACTTGGCGATCATAGGAAATCCCCAAGATTGCCAAGGTAGGCATGGCGACCCTAGGTTTCCTGTGGTTGCCAACAGTTGGGTGGGCTGGAGCTCACTGAGACATTATGTCTCATCCCATTCCTTCTGGTGCAAGTTTACAGGTAAGTCAGAGGTTCGTGACGAAGATCTTCATAGAGATACTGGATGGAGTACAGTTGCTCGTCGTGTACCAGCTCAGGAGCGTTTTGGACATTTGTTTAAGTATTGTTATAGTAATGGATTGTTTGTACATACGAGTAAACTTGTATACATTCAGATGTGGTGTATTATTATTATTGAAATTTTTAAATGTATCCAGTATCAGTTTAACGCACATGCTAATATACTAGTTAAAGTTAGTATGAGTGTTACAGTAGCACCTGTTTAGGCGTACACCCCCTATACTAACCAAAATTGGACCAAGCCCAATATCACTCATCAAACTCAACCATTCTCCTCTCATCCTCATTTCTTATTCTGCAGAAACCCTAAAACAGAATACAATATCTCCCCCACCTGCCGCTCTAATCTTTTCTTTATCTCCTCTACCGTTCTATACAAACAAAAACACAAAAAGAGCAGATCTAAAAAATGGGTCATCTCTTTTGATAGAGTTTATAAGCAACTCCAACACCATATCTTTCATCCTCTACCTCTTATCTACAAAACCATGGAATGGTGGCCATACCAAACTGAGCCAAACAACGGTAAAAATCAAACTATTTTCACTTTTATTTATATAGGTCGTTTTGCATGTTTTTCTCTGATCCATGTCTCATAATCTTTATCCTCATTTCCAATAATCTTATTCAAATCAGCATTTATTCTTAAAATTTATTATAGGCAGAAGGCTATGAAAGAGTAGCGGAAGAAAATAGATCATGTTCACAAAGCTTTGAAACATTTGAAGCCAACTAATTGTCTACTTAAATCACTTGATGTCTGGTCCTCTCAGGTCTAACCTCTTTGTGAGAACTTTTTCTCATGTTCTTGTAGATAGGTCATGTACGTTTGTGCTTTTTAATCAACAAAAAAGGCCTATCAAACTTTAAGATGATTAATCAAGCCCTTTTTAAAACAAAACCAAAAACTTAAAAAGAAATACCTTTTAAATAATTTTCTCATAGTGTATAAAGTGTAGCTTTTTTTCTTTCTAAAAAAGCTATTGAAATCAATGACATCATAAAATCACTTTGGTATATAATTTTATCCAAATGCATCAACATGAGATAGATTGAGTAAAAATTGATGATGACGACACATTCTCTTGATAGGTTTCATAGTTATCACCTTGAGAACATATATCAAAGTCATGTCTTCTTCACTTTGGATGGGAATATATATGTAGACCTAAAATAATGCATGTTTTTCTAATTTGAAATGCATACCATTTTGATTAAATGAGCTAGATAAGGTGGCTGCATGGTGCATATGTTTCTGATGCATATATGTATGTGTCTGCGTTATCAAGGGTACATGACATAAGGGCATTCCAAAATTGTTGTGGTGGTGACACGTAATTGGATTTTTGCTGGGCTATAATATGCTTGTTTGTGTGCTAAAGAGATACATGGCCAAAAGTGAGATGCATGTTGGCACATTTATTTGTTCTATGGATGTAGCATAGAAGAATTTAAACAAATATGAAAAAAATAATTTAAAACATCAGCACACTTCTATCTTTTACCTCAATTATAGAGTAAATATCTCGATTAATTACTATTTTCTTAGTATCTAACAATTTCAATTTTGAATTATACTAACTTTACCTATGTTGTAGATTTTTAATTCTTAAAAAAAAAAAGAAGAAACAATTGAGCTGCTATGGTGGGACCAATGGAAAAAAAAAAGAGGGAAATGACAGAAGCACCAATATTAGGGGAGAATAATGATAACCAAAATAGTTGAGGAAGGTGAATAGAAATGGTACACATCTTCCTAAAGTTATTATTATACTGTTTTTTAGTTAGCATATATATTTGCATTCAGACTAAATTATTTGATAGTGCAAAAAAAAAAGAGAAGGGAAAACAACTCAATTTTTTTTTTTGGTTACGGAAAACAACTCAATTTTGAGTCTTAAAAGGAGATAAAATGAAAAATAAAGAAAGAAGTGTTTCTTTTGTTTTTGTATTGCTTTTGTTTCATTACTGAATTGGCTAGATCCCACCATAATGAATAACGGATTCAACTTTTTAATGCTGTGAGTTTGTTTTTCAACTTTTTAATGTTGTGAGAGTTTGTGTTCTTTGTTGAAAATCCAAAAAATTTAAAGAAAGCATGAATAATGGCAATTCATTATTGGATATTTTGTTTGTTTGTGGTGATTGAAATTGTAAACTAAATTGATCAATCCTTCTTTCAAATTTCCTTTACAACTTTAATTTTTAGATTTCTGCCGCACCCATTAAAAAATTAAAGAAAAAAAGGAACCATCCAAATTGGGGATCTACAATTCCTAGGTTGTTAAGAGTTTTTTGTGAGACACCCCCTATGAAAAAATGAGTTTAATATTTTATTCAACTTTAATTGTGGTGTCTTTGAAGAGTTTGAAACAATTTCTTGGCCATGAAATTTTACTCGTATTTCATCCCTTTTCTATTAGGTTTCTCTTTTATTTATTCTACATCAATTTTGCAGTAATTTATTGTCTTTTGCAGGTATTTTAAGGTTGAAACATGAGTTTCAAAGACTGGACATAGAAGGAAGAGAGGGACAGTAAGAAATAAGTGTTTAGGAGCACATACTCAGAATCAAAGATGCCAAATATCCTTTTGTCAACCATCACACAACTATCTCCTCAATCCTTCTATTTACAACACTGAAGTCGTAATAATACCAAACCCTGTATTACTTTAGTTTCCTTAAATGGATTATCATATTTCATTGCATCTAATTTTTTAACTTGTTGAATCAATTGTGTATCACAATTTTTATTCTGTATATTTATTTTCATACATCGAGTGCTCAGTTTAGGCCCCAACATAAAAAATGATAATGTTTAATTGATGTTCAAACTCTTATACTGTATAAATATAAAATCATCTTCAAGCATATAAGTAGCATTTTTTGGTTTTGTTTAAACTTATTTGGCATATATTGTAATTATTGTATTCTATTGGTATTTGTTCATTGTTGTTGTGAATTTTCCCTTAGCCAAATCTTATGTTTGGGTTATCACATTAGGATTTTTTTTTCCATATACTTAGGCCTCATTACTTACAGAATTAAATAATACAGCAACAAAATAAATATATCCAAAATAAACAAAAAAACAACCTTCAAATTAAAATAATCAAAATCGCAAAAAAGTTCCAATTTCAATGTCTCATTTTCAAATATGAAATTGCATATTTTCTTGTGAGAACTTCTTTAGACATATTGAGGTATAGACTTGGCGAATCATCATATGATTTTTTGAAGAGTTAGGGTTGTATAGAGTTAATATGCATGCTAACAAATATAAATATCATTTATTTGCAGGTTAACACTTGAGATTATTTGAATGGGATGTATAGAAGGCTTTGGGTGAGAAGCAGAAGAAAATTGATTATTAGTAGGATCATTTGATGGTTGGTCCTTCCAGGTCGGATATCATTTTGAGAACTTTTATGTTATTGTAGGTATTAGATCATGTACGTTTGGCTTTTTTTTTTTTTTTTTTTGAATAGCAAATATATTAAAGCTCCCAGCCTCAAAAGAAAGAAGCTGGTGCAGGCAGAGATACAACACAATACAGCAAACAGCCACTGCAAACCGCAAACAGGGCTAAAAACCAAACACCCAAATACCTCCCTACTCAAAAACACTCCCCTAAAAGAGGAACCCTGCTACAACAACCGAAGCTAAACCAGAAACAAAGCAAAAAACCCAAAATATTACAGCTGTCAAACAGAAACCATACACGCAGCTGGGCCGAAACCACACCACCAACAACCCTTATCTATCAAGACATTCCCTCGGATTCCAGCACCATTCATAGAAAAGACACGATGGAATTTTCAATCGATTTAAGCTCCAAACCCAAGAAAGCCGCTTAATGTTATCCACCAATTCCAGAACATCCAGGACACCATTTTGGAAAACTATACCATTTCTCATCTTCCAAATTGACCATACCGTAGCATTCCAAACCATCCCTAAGCCATGTCTCACCTTCTTCGATCTCACCTCATGCGTCCAGCAATTATAGAAAACAAGTAAATCATGGGGTATTAACAACTCCACACCTACCCAATTCATGACCTCTCTCCACACCCTAAAAACCACCTCACAATGAAGGAAAAGGTGCAGCACCGATTCTTCCATTCTACCACAAAACACGCAATTCTTCGAAGCTTCGGTCCCCAGAACCCCTCTTCGCGCTAAATTAACTCTAGTAGGGATTCTATTCAAAAACAACAACCAAGTGAAAGCTAACACCTTGGAGGGAGCCCTCCCTTTCCAAAGAGAACTAAACACATCCAACTCCCCCAAAGCCAAGACAACCACCGGCAAGGAACGCCTTTGAAGCATCTTAAAGCATGAATTAACACAAAACTTCCCGTCTTCCCCGGGCCTCCACCTCCAAACGTCCGGACCACCTACAAGTTGCACTCCCTGAAGACAACCGAACAGATCACTAAGGAGGTCCATTTCCCAAACGAAAAGAGCTCTACGCCAAGAAAACCCCCAGCTACCACCATTGGGCGACGGCCTCCACACCTCCCCCACCGAACACTCCTTTTGATTAGAGATCTCAAAAAGACGAGGGAACAACTCACGCAAGGAAGCTACACCCATCCATCTATCCAACCAAAACCTCGTCCCCATCCCATCCCCCACCTTCCTCACAACCTCCTCTTCAAACCACCTAGGACCAACCCTCCCTTCCAACATCATCAAATCCTTCCACCAAATAGAAGCACCCCTCGGCCATCTTCCCTCCCCCCTACCCACCGCACCACAAACACTCCTCCCATATTTATCCACAAGCACCTTCTTCCAAAGCGAGTCACCCTCTTGAAGAAGTTTCCATCTCCACTTAGCTAGGAGACTATGGTTCATCAATTGGATATCTCTCACCCCCAACCCTCCATTTAGCCTAGGTTGACAAACCTTCTTCCAACTAACCCAACATAACTTCCTCCGCCCGACTCCACCTCCCCAAAGGAAATTCCGTTGAAGAGATACCACCTTCTTTACCACTTTAACCGGCATTTTCAAAAAAGAAAGATAGAAGATAGGCACCGAATTAAGGATCGAATTAAGAAGCACAATTCTTCCACCCAAACTAATATACTTATGACCCCAAGAAAGCAACCGATTCCGCAAGAGATCCAACAAAGGTTCCCAAGTTTCCGCCTTCCTCGGATTAGCACCCACCGGAAGACCCAAATACTTAAAAGGAAGCGAACCTTGATTACAATTCAAAAAACTACAACCCCTCTCCATAAACTCCGCATCTACATTCACTCCAATCAAGCAACTCTTATGAAAATTAACTTTCAATCCGGATACCATTTCAAAACCCCGTAACAACGCCTTCAACGACCAAAGATTTTCCACCGTTGCCTCCCCTATGCAAAGAGTATCATCGGCATATTAGAGATGCGAAATCATCTCTCCCTCCCTAGTGATCTCAAAGCCTCTAAACAAATGATGATTCACCGCATTCCTCATTAAACCACTAAAACCCTCGGCCACAAGAAGGAAAAGGAATGGTGCCAAGGGATCACCTTGCTTCAATCCTCTTTGAATGTTTATTTCCTCCGTCGGACTACCATTCACAAGTATAGACATATTCCCCCCAAAAACACAAGCTTTCATCCAAGCAATCCATTTTCTCTCAAAACCACACCTTCGCAACATATACTCCAAAAAACCCCAATCTACCGAATCGTACGCCTTTTCAAAATCCACCTTTAAAATTAAACAACTTCGATTCCTTTTCCTCGCCCAATCCACCACCTCATTGACAACCAAAACCCCATCAACAAGATGTCTCCCCTTGAGGAAAGCCGACTGAGACTTTGAAATAATTGGGTCCATCACCTTTGCTAACCTTTTAGCCAACACCTTAGCTAGCAGCTTATACAAACTACCCAAAAGAGAAATAGGCCTAAACTCTTTCAAAGTTATCGGATTACTAACTTTTGGGATTAAAGTAACAAAATACGACAAAAGGCACTTTGTCAACACTTCATTACCATGAAATTGATCAAAAAAGATACGCACCTCATCCTTCACTAGATACCAATAATGCTTGAAGAAGGCAAAATTATATCCATCGGGACCCGGGCTTTTATTACCATCACTCTCCCTAACAACCTTCTCTATTTCCAACAAGGAGAAAGGAGCTACCAACTCTTCATTCCCCTCCAAGGCAATAGACTCAAACCCAATACCTTCTAACAACGGACGTTCTCGCCCACTACTCGAAACATGCCTCCGAAAATAATCCGTAACCACCCTTTTAATATCAAAGGGAGAATCCACCCAACCTCCTTCGACTTTTAACGCCTTTATTTTATTCCGAGAACTCCTAGCCTTAATACACCGATGAAAGTATTTAGTATTCCCATCCCCCTCCATAAACCATTTAGAACGCGACCTTTGAATAAGCAAAGATTCTTTACTTTTAAGAAGCTTTCGCAATTCATCAAACTTGCTCTTCCTCAACTCCACCTCCTCACATAACAAGATACCCCTTTCACTACGCAAATCAAGATCCTCAATATCGTCCTTCAATTTCGCCAACCTCCCATCAACATCCCCATACTCCCTTCTATGCCACTCCTTAATCTCCCTTTTCAACCCCTTTAATTTAGTCTTTAGAACAAACCCCATCCACCCACTTACCTCATTCTTCCCCCACACCTCCTCTACTAACTTCTTAAAATTTGGATTTTCTAACCAAAAATTATTAAAGCGAAACGGTTTAGGCCCCCACTCCCTACTATCCGCCTTAACCACAATCGGGCAATGATCCGACACGTCTCTTGGTAAGGCTAAGAGAACCACATTCCCCCACCAATCCCTCCACTCTTCCGAAATAAACACCCTATCTATCCGACTCATAGCCCTACCGTTATTATGATACCAAGTATAAGTCCTCCCCACCAAATTTACATCCTCCACTTCCAAATCATTTATAAAATGATTAAAAAGTCTCATTTCCGTTCTTTGCTCCGGTGTAGGCACCACATTCACTCCTCTTCTCTCCTCCCTATCCCCCACCGCATTAAAATCCCCCACAAAACACCAAGCACCTTCACCCAAAGAATTTCTAAGAAGCACAAGATTCTCCCACAACCTCCTCTTAGACCTCAAATCACACTTGGAATAAACATTAATCATAAAACACCTCCTTTTATACACTCCCCACTCCAAACAAACACCCACTAAACCTTCCATAGCAAAAGAAAATAACCGGAATGCCTCCGATTTCCTCCAAATAGATAAAATTCCACCACTATTACCGATCGACGGGAGAAACGCCCAATCACAATCCTCATCACCCCACAAACCATAACACAAATTATTTGACACCTCTTCCAACTTAGTCTCTTGAATCGCCAAAAAATCGACACTATGTTCCCGAATTAACTCCTTCACCTTCTTACGCTTCAACACACCTCCCAACCCTCTCACATTAAAAGACAGCACAATCATTGATCACCAACTCTTGCCTCCCTAATCACCTTGCTTGCCACATCTTTTTCCTCCATTTCCACCAATTCATTAAGGACTTTATCTTCACCCATAACAAACTTAATACCCACCCTTTTTTGAATCTCCAAAATTCTCTTCGCATCCATTTCTTTACAACTAGTCTCTACCACCCTCCCACATTGCGTTTCCGGTACCACCGTACCCAATTCTTCTTCAAAAAAATGGAGCCCCGAATTTGGTGTAAGCGGACATGCCGGCAAAATGATCTCAAGGCTCCCTCCAATATCTTCCTCCATAGAGCGCCCCTCATCTAAACCCACACCTTGACCTTTTCTTGTAGCATTTGTAGTAATCTTCCTAGGGCGACATTTAGGATCCCCCCTGGCCAGAAACTTCGACAAACCCACACCTTGGTTTGCAAGACTCCCTTTTGGAATTTTTTTCCCCTTCTTTGTCCCTCCCTTTTTGTGCTTAACCACCTGATTCCTTACCTCCAAACCGTCCTGATACCCTTCCTCCAAACATACAGAATCACTATCAATAACACAAACATTATTCAGCACACTAGCCACAACATTCGTATTTTCTACTGCCACCTTCCCTACCCAAGATGGATGCATATTTCCCAACTCAGAAAGCCCACCTCCAGTCTGGCCCAACACCTCCTCCATATTTCCAATGAGGGCCCTACCCTCGGTCCCACCTCCCAAATGCAAAAAATCCTCATCCGCGTGAGAGTCACACGCTGGTTCCTGTATACTAACCTCCTGTCCAACACCATGAAACAAAACAGCATCTTCTGGGCCCTTAGAACACGTCAACCTTAAAGCTTCACACACGCCTGCCTCTTCACACATCTGAGCGGCTTCTGTCCCCATCTCCCCTGATTTGATTGGACTTCTCTCCACACCTAGACTAGCTCCCATTGGTTTATGATTCAAAAAATCCTGAAAAGCAACTTTTCCTGACTGCTCCCCTAAAGGGAACCCGCCCAAGCCTACTATGTCATCCCCCAAGTCAACTCTGTCAACCCTTTCCCCCTTGTCACCTATGTGGGACCCATCATCTTCTTCCTCCTCTAAGTCTTCTTCTTCCTCACCTTCATCGGAAAAACCATCGGATGTGTCATCCAATCGCCGTCCTCCACCTTCCTCCACCTGGAAGCCTTCCTCCGACTCACTCTCCTCTGACCCCCGCCATACACCACCACCTTCAACCTCCTCCACCACCCACAACTTAAAACAGGCTCCCATCACATTTATCCTCACCCATTCATCAATAAGCCCCCATTTATGCGTGGAAATCAAAATCCTGGCTACATCCAGTCTGTTCCTAGCAGCCGTATCCTCGTCGAAATCTAGGAACTCTCCGAACAATGCTCCTACCTGCTTGAAACAGCTCTCCTCCCACACATGAAGAGGTACCCCAAAAATCTTCAGCCAAACCCTCCTCTTGGTTGCCACCAGATGAGGTGACCACTCTTGCACCTTCTTGAAATTGCTGACCCACCACTCATGCTTCTCTTCTCTAGCTTGCTGGATACTTCCCACCTTTTCAGAATGCAAAAGAACCACACCCTCCCCCATAGAAACCACCTTAATATCTTTCCAACCCTCCATAAATAGCCCAGTCTGTACCTCCTCCGTCTCCCTATGGAATCTTAGAGATGCAACATAGCTCCTCCTTAGAAACTCCATAGTTTCCTCCTTTGGAGTCACCACAATCATTTCTCGTTCCTTAGGCGTCACCACCACCCTCCTTCTCTTCTCCTCCAACACATCCTTATAGGATACACCTGCCCTCACTTCCTGCCTATACCCACCATACTCACCCTCCTGCCTCACCGGTTGCTGACCGTGAGCCACTCTTCCAAACCGCGCACAGTTCACCTTCAACACCATACCTCCACACCTCACCTCTTGCAGTCTTCCTTCCAGCTCCTCCACGTCCCTCACATCTTTGAACTTAACAAAACCGAATCTCTTGCCTTCTTTAGTCAGCTTCTTTGGGATGAACACCTCCCCTACTCTACCATAAGCTGCAAAAATCTTCCACAACTCCACTGTCTTGGTAGTAGCCGGAAAGTTTGTGATGAAGAACGGAGTTGTTTGCTGGTCCATACTCCTAACAAAGCCTCCTTGTTGTCGCCATGAACCACTCCCTCTCTCTCTGTCAAAGTCCCTAGATGGCCCACCCATTCCCAGAGCTTCTCTCTCTAACTTTCTCTCTCTAGAACTTAACAACAAAATTTAGACATTTTATGTTCAATCAACAAAAAAAAGGTCTAACAAACTTTAAGATGATCAATCAAGCTTTTTAAACAAAACTAAAAAACCAAAAAGTAATTTTCTCATAACATAGAAAGTTTAGCTTTTTTCTTTTTACGAAGTCATTGAACTAAATGATGTCCTAAAAGCACTTCAGTATATATGTAGAACATGTGTGTTCATAACAATCTAAAGATTTCTGCTTCAACAAATAGATAAACTCAACTAAATCAATGGATAAAACTTAGGTATAATTTTTTAGGTGCTTTTCGTATGCTTCTTAACTAAAAATACAAATTTAACTTTGAGAAAATTATGGATTTAAGGAAATCATGGTGAATTTAGAGAACCATACGAAAAAAACCTAAGGAATTGTACCTAAATTTTTTCCTTTTAATTATGATATTTTGTTGAAGTCTAATATTACTTTAATTGAATTATTCTATAAAAGATGAAATCAGTGTGGATAATTAGACTTTCAAGAAGATTGCTTATGGGAGATTAGAATGCATTGAAGGAGCTGTTGGCCAAACTCATTGAGAAACTCTGATGAAGGAGCTGCCAGCTTTGCTTTCACACAACTCAAAAGAGAAAAAGACCTGTTCAAACACAAATAATCACTGTGAGTACATAAAAGAAATGAAAACCATTGTGTACAACTTATGTTAATGAACCTCTTTTTTGGACAAACATAAAATGTTGATTCTAATGTTAATGTTAGTATTAGAACAGTGCAAAGAAGATGCAAGAATTGGTGGCTCTTCATTGTTGCTGGTTCCTTGGAAACCTATAGAAGATGCAAGAAATTGGATGCATATAAATTTTGAATATATAAAAAAAAATGAAGAAAAGAACAAATAGCCCATGACCGAAAAACAATCGGTTTCTCTTACCCTCTTTCCAAGTATTTAGCAATATGGCAAATGAATGGCAACGATGGGTTTAAATACTAGAAGATTAAGTGTTGAAAAATATTGTTATAAAGCTGTTGCTCAGCTTTTCTCTCCCTTTTTTACATTATTTTCTCGTTTTTTTTACCTTTACATGTAACTATATTATTTGAGCTGCAACTATTGTTGTCTTTTACTGTAATAAGAAATAAGAAATAAGCCACTGTCAGCATGAAAAAAGGAAAAGATCCCACAAAAGATGTTGCAGCCGCATTCCTGTTATGGAAATTTTAAAAAAGGGATTTCTATATTAACATTTATTTATTTATTTTGTCTTCTTCCTCACGTGTCTTCATGTAACTTGCTCAATAATTTATTATTATTTTATTAAAGGTTAAAAACAACTACTATAAGTGGATTGGTATCTTGGATCGCAAGAAAGCGAATCCGCACACCATTTCCTTTTTCAACCCGGACGTTCTTCTTTAAGTAAACGGGTTATTTTTCCCCGTGAAAAAAAATATATGTTTAACTTTTTTTTTTCCAATTATATTCTGAGTGTTTTACTCATTTCAATGAAAATAAACTACTTCAGATTAAGTTTGTTTCCTTGGATTTGTTATGTGGTGGCGTTTTTCAGCTTATGTTGTGCGTGTTCCGGAAAGAATTGTGTGTATACAAAAGTAAATGGAGAGGTTAACTGGTAAAAATACAAATAACGTTAAAAAAAAATTTAGTTTTTTTTAGAAATCGGATGCAACCGCCACCTGTCCTGGAAAATGCAACTTTCCCATGGTAGGAAAAACTATGCTTTACCGGGTTAAACGGCACATGAAGATGATACTAGTTAAGAAGGTTAAGGAAGGTGACTAATTCATATTTAGTTGTTAGCTTGTATAGTGGAATAGTGGAATATTGTTGGTTTGCTCTGTTAGTGACTTAAGCCAAGGGTGTAGATATTTATAGTGAAAGTGGAAGAGTAAAAAGTTCATCTCATGGTTAAAATTAGTGCAAAGTGTCATTAAATTAAGCTAGCCATGTATTACTAAGATAAGATCAAATTTACTATTGGATAGATTCATTGCACATGTAGTTAATTACTACATTTTTTATTCTAATTCCATGCATCTAGTTACTATATTATCAGTCTGTGAATGCATGTAGTTTGTAACACACATACTAAATTATCTAGAATATTTAGCATGCGTGTTAATCTGATACTGGGTACATTAAAATTTTCAATAATAAATACAATATAGAACTACTGAATGAGTACAAATAGCTCGTTTATACAAATATCCAAATATCATTTACAATTACATTCTCATATACATAGATAATCTGTCAACCTCCTGAGCTTGACCTTGACGAGCATCTGCACTCCATCCAGCATCTTCCTGAAGATCTTCATCTGTAAACCACTTGGCTACCTGAAAACCTGCACCAGAAGGATAGGGATGAGACATAATGTCTCAGTGAGCTCCTACCCTACCTACTGTTGGCAACCTCGGGGAACCTAGGGTCGCCGTGCCTACCTCGGCGATCTTGGGGATACCTATGATCGCCAAGTCTTATCCTTATCCATAGAGGGTTACCTGACTGTTCCTGCTAAACTGTGTAGTTATAAACTGAACTACATCCTGCTAAACTAGTGATCAAGGGGAAACCTAGGATCACTGTCTGAATCTGATACTGAATAGTCATGAGATCTAGACTATATCCTGATAACTGGGTGATCGAGGGGAAACCTAGGATCACCGCCTGATAACTGATACTTTTCTGATAACTATTCTTTGTCTGATAACATATTAAAATATTAACTGATAAATGTCTTTATGTTAGCTGTTAGCGTTGAACAAGCAATATTATCTGGGTTCATTTTACGGAATGCCCCCGGGTGGAGTAACCCCGAAGCACATTCCCCTGATAACCGGTGAAAATTCCTATCATATCAGGCTAATCACCGGACTCCTCTTGTCTGAGTGTGTGGTTATCCTCGCGGAAGATTCCTGCCCGTTCCAGCTGTATCCGGAACCCCCTGTGCTCTAACTGGCGAGAACACATAAGACACACTATAACTCTGTGTGGTTATCCTCGCGGAAAGTTCCTGCCCGTTCCAGCAATGCTGAAACCCCATGTCCTCTCTAACTGGTCGAGAGCACAGAAGACACAAAGTTTATCCTGATTATTAATTATTATTCCTATTGTATATAATATACATATTCTGATAATTAATTTAACTGATATGTGTATATCTGATACACCAACTGAATCTATGCATATCTGATGCATTCTTTAAGTAAATCATTCTTATAATGTTTAACCTATAAAAGGTTTCCTAATTCTCGTCTTAAGTACTTGTGCGTACTTCTATACTTTCTATAACTTAGGCTTACTAATGCACTCTTAGGGAGACAACCTCCCAAAACATAACTTGTAAACTTATGGTCTTAGGCTTATTGTTCTCTTAAGCCTTTACTTGATTACTAGTAACTTTCCATAGCTTAATAACCTCTCTATATCAACTTATGGATTAAGGTATCCATCTCTCAATTATTGTACCTTTCCTCATCCTACATTGGTCTATACATCCTCTAAAATAACTTGCAATTCGGTGGCCGATTTTTAGCGAGTCAAAAATGCTGATTTTTGCTGTCAAATTCGGTGGCCGAATTGGAGCATTCGGTGGCCGAATTGCACTATTCAAAACGTGAATTTTCACAATTCTTGGCTATTCCAGGCATAATCAAGCATCATACCAGCTTAAAGGATCAAATTCTAAGGCTTATAGACAGGTTACAACATGATTATCAATGAATTATCAAGCAAAAGAAGTGAGGATACAATTCCTAGGTTTTAGCTCAAATTGCAAAATTATGCTAAACTTACTCAAGCGGGTTCTAAAACCCTGTGGAGCTCACCTTGATTTAGCTAGCTTTCTTCCTTGCCAAGCCCTCCTTCAAATCCTAGCTTGGTCTCTCCCAAAACCCTAGCTTCCAATTCCTTTCCTTTCTCTTGTTTTCTTGACCTCCAATGGCTTAAGTGTTCCCAAAATTGGTATTTGCCCACAAACATGTCCTTATGGAAGGAGGATTAATGAAGATTAAAGTGAGGAGGGGAGGGGATGGCGTGAGGTGAGGGAAGGAGAAGGGAGAGGATGATGATAGAAGGAGAAAGAAGAATGTAGAATGAAGTAGAAATATGACTTTTGTCATATTTATAACTCATGAGTGGTAATTTACCAAAATGCCACTCCTTATGATATGTCTCTGATACGTCGTCTCGACATTTATAAATATTCGAGTCATGAGCGGGATATTACATAGTTACTACTATCAATTCACTTGTAAGAGAAGTCTGGTCTTTAGTAAGTGTATTTACTTGTCTTAGTTTCATGGTCCCTTACGTCATATTATTTCTAAATTAATTAATAAGTTTTAGTACTAAATGTTCCATCTATTTATATATATATATAAATTGTATGACTAATGAAACCTCATATTTTGAGTTGCTAAATATACTACATGTAATATATATTCTCAAGCTAATACTAATTGATGCTATAATGTATATTTTACTAAACAATTATTGAGTTTTTATTGCAAAAATTTCATGTCTTAAAATGGAATGTTACACTATTCGCAGGGGCGCAATGCACAGCCCCCCATGGGTGAATTATGCAGTTTTTCGTCCTTTGTCGAGCGTTCTTTCGTCTTCAAATGCCTTGGAACTTGAGATCAATTTTCTCCAACTTGTATTGTCTTCAAAAACCTTCTAAGAACCATTGATTTTCATCTTCAAATCCCTTGATCTTTCATGTGGTGTCTTGACTTGTCGAATTACATGATTTAGCAACAAAATGACTCAAAACAGCTATGTAGTTGCATGATTAGGGATGAAAGTGAACTATAACGACTTGAATGAAAACAATACAAAATGTTTCTCAAACCGTTGACAACTCCTCTAAATGATCTCTTCTTTGTCTTCAAATGCAAAGACAATAACTAAAAACATAGCGTAAAATATCTTATGATGCTCCGTCATCACATACCAACCTTCTATACCCCATTCGAAAAACATAACAGAAACATTTTAAGTAAATTGACTAAATTGAATTAAATAGAAAGGGAAGGAAGTATTCAATCTCGTTATCACAAGACTCTTTCAAGTGCATAAGCATAACACAAGAAGATACACATAAAAACCAGAACAGCAAAATAGAATTGGCAAAAATTAGAATCGCAAATTACGCGAACATAAAAACCGGAAACAATATAAGCATTCTGCAACAATATACACATAAAATAGATTGAATAAATTAAGAATCACTAAAAATTGCAGTAGAAGAAGATATTGAAAATTGCATAAACCAATAGCATACACATAAAACAGATAAAGCTAAAGCAGTAATTCACCTTTGTCAAATTGAAGAAAAAAGCAAGAATTGATGAAATGATGAAGCTTCGTGTTCAAGTTCTTCTACACACTTTGAATTGAAGCTTCCAACTAATTTAAAGAGATCAACAAAGGTGAAAATTTTCATGCTTGCAAACTTTATATAAAAATGGGAATATGGTTATATTTGTTTCTTTTACAACGGTTTTTAATAAATAGGTTTATGAATGAATTCTTAAAGTAGCAGAAATTCATTTAGTCAAAGCAACATTCTAATTAAGGATAAGTAGAGTAGTCCCTAAAAAAAAGTATAAGTAGAGTAGAGAATTCAAAGAAGATAGTCATTATAATCTACTACAAATGGAGTTTAACACTAACCTCTTCCTTATAAAAAAGAGTTAAATATGCTTTTGGTCCCTATAAATATACCATTTTTTCATTTTAATCTCTAAAAAATTTCTTCGACTTTTAGTCCCCAAAAGGTTTTTATCTTCACTTTTGGTCCCTCCTTTTAAGTAAACTCATATGTAGAATTCATATTTTTTAATATAAATTTGTAGAAAAGATTATAATGTTATAAGAATCTCTACAAAAAAATAAATTTAACAAAACATGAATTAAATATGAAATTTTATAGTTTTGGAGGTTAAAAATTCATATTTAATTTATGTTTGGTGAAAAAATTCTATATTTTTTTTGAGAGATTTTTATAATATTATAAATTTTTATGCAAAATTTTATTCAAATATATGAAGTCTACATATGAGTTTATTTAAAAATAGGGACCAAAAGTGATGATTGAAAATTTTATAGGGACTAAAAGTTGAAAGAAAATTTTTGGGGCACTAAAACGAAAAGTTGATATTTTTACAGGGACCAAAAACATATTTAACCGTAAAAAAGACAAAGGTTACACATGAGTTGACTTAAAAATAGAGAACAAAAGTGGTAATTGAAAAATTAATAAGAACTAAAAGTTGAAGAAACATTTTGTAGGGGTTAAAACGAAAAAGCTGGTATATTTCGAGGGACCAAAACATATTTAACCCAAAATAAAAAATTACCCATCACTATATTTCATAGAATCCCACAAAATAAAAAATTTATTAAAACAATTACTATTACCAAATAATATTTTTTTTTAGGAACTATTACCAAATAATAAAAGCTTAATTCAGAGTCAAGATACATGCCATTGGCGATTATTTTCTATGACATTCTGTACAGCTTAATTCAAAAACATTCTACTCGCCTGAAATTTCTTCAAGAATCTCGTCAAAGTAGCTGAATAATTTCAAGATCTATGAAAGAGATAAAAAGCAAAATCCAACAAAAAAAAAAAATTAAAACCTTAAAGTATGATGAGTTTTTTTAACAAAATAATAGTGATTTGGGGGGGATTTATGGTGCGTTTTGAACTTGAAATATAGGGGGAATATTGTAGAGAATTGGGGTTCTTCCTTACCTCCAGTAAAGCTAGTTGTGATCATGACGGAATAGAAAGAGGGAATCGATGGAACAAGCAATAGATTTGGGTTAAGCGATCTGTCGGATTTTGGCTCACACATTTTTAAATGTGAAAAGTGACGAGTCTTAGAATTGAGTCTCGATCCATGTATAATATTGTCCTTGCAACTATTAACTGAACTGTATTTATATAACATGTATGTCATGTTTCTAATTACCTATTCAATGAGATATCTAATAATAAATCAATTACATATCAAATTAAGAATTTTGTGTGATAAATGCTAATATAGATTGTAATAATAAAAAGCTAATATTCTTTCAAAGAGAATGCTAATATAGATAATTCAAAAATATTCGCTGTTATATTGATAGAATATAAAAGGCTAAATTACATATTTGGTTCCTTAATTAATTTTTAAGTTTCATGTTGGTCCCCTAATTAATAAAAGTTTGGTTTTGGTCCTTTAATTTCATCTCTGTTTGTCAATTTGGTCACATTCTGTTAATTTTAACCCAAAATTTATAAGATAGACTAACATTGTAGATGATCCACCGTAAAGCTTATTAATTTATTTAATTGTAACCTTTTGATCATTTTAAAACAAAATAAATCATTGGATAATGCAAGATCATTGAATCTAACAGTGAACCATGAACACATAACTTTTCATTCATTTTCTTCATCTTCTACCTTCTATTCATTCTCCTTCTTGATCTTCATTTCATATTCATGAACTTTAACAAAAAATATTCCAGAAAAGACAATCCACCACAACAACAACTCATAATCCTTGTCCTCTCTCTTCAGCCTCGTCATGTCCCTCATCCTCTCTTCTCCCCTCACCAACTGAACCCTCATCCTCCATGTCTCTCTCTCGTGTCTCTCCCCTTCATCCAACTGAGCTCTCTTTTTGTATTTGTAACACACGGACATTCTTCAATTTTGCTAACCCTTATTCTTTGGGAAATTCTTGTTTACCGATCAATAAAAGGTGAGTAATACTACCCATGTTGAGTTGGCCCAATCAAAACAATGTATTTATATAACATTAAAAATAATATAAAACAAACAAATAACTTTGATTAGTGCAAACTTAATATGGGTTGTGTTACCCACATTTTATTGATGGGTATCCAAGTTGTCACCTTATTTTTTTTACTCCAATTTTTTCGTACTGAAATTCCTAAAAAAAAAGATACCCATTTGGGGGTAATTTGTTGGATTAATTAGATTTTCAAACTTTCTATCGCTTTATTTATTATGCCTATCATTATATTGTACTCCCTCCGTCCCAAATTGTATGACGTTTTGGGCATTTCACACGTATTAAGAAATATAATTAATTTTGTGTGGGAAAGAGATATTATAAGTTGTTTTACAAAATTGTCCTTAATAAATGGTATGGAAAAGATAAATTAAAGAATTGAAAAAATAGAGTAATAAATAGTTAAGGATATAATAGGAAAAATAACATTAATGTTTCATTGGTATTGTAAAGCGACATATAATTTGGGACAAATTTTTTTTCCAAAGCGACATACAATTTGGGACGGAGGGAGTATTAATATGTGAATCATTACTAATTTTGCAGATTTGGGAGAGAAGAAACATGGCAGAACAGTGGGTGAATGTGACTTAATGTGTTGCTGGGCTTTTAACATGATAAACACTTAGTTTTTAAAAATTTCAGATATGGAAAAATACATATATATGTTGTTGGGAGAATTTATGTTGTTGGATTAAAGAGGACTTCTTGAATGATTTTGATGATGATATTATGTGTTGTTGACGGAGGTGATGTATATTAATTAGATGATGATGATGGTGGTGGTGGAGTGGAGTGATTTAGAGACTTTGCTTCAACAGTTTTAATGTTAAATTTCTGATTTTTTTGTTTGGGTTCAAGAAATTTGAGACTTTGTTGTTTATGTTTTTTTGGAATTTTTCTAAGTTTTTTTTAAGAATGTTGATGAATATGATATCAAGATGAAGGAGAAGAAGAAGAGGATGGAAGAAGAATAAAAGAAAAAAAAAATTTGTGCGGGTGATTTACATTTAGATTCAATGGTCTTGCATGATCAAAGGGTTTATTTCGGGTCAAAATGATCAAAGGGTTAAAATTTAAAAAATTAATAAGGTATATGGTGGATCATCTACAAAGTTCGTCCACCTTAGACATTTTGTGTTAAAATTAACGGAATATGACCAAATTGACAAACGGAGATGAAATTAAGAGACCAAAATAAAACTTTTATTAATTAAGGGGCCAACATGAAACTTGAAAATTAATTAAGGGACCAAAAATGTAATTTAGCCAATATAAAAATACAAATTTTAACCAACGTATTCTTCAATCAGGTCAGGAAAAAAAAAACGTCTTCTTCAATCAAACTCCACGTTTTAATATTGTTCCCACAAGTCCACATTTCAATGTTCCCACCAAATGATGCAAAGCAACAAGTAACCGTATAAATATTTATGCCATTTATGTTATTGACAATATATTCATCTGTGTGACTATATCCAATTCTTGCATTAAAATCACATGTGTGGTTCAGACTTGATGAAAAATAGTGTATAGTTCTCTTTGCAAAGAACTCTGATAAAGTTAATTGTAGAGTTGATTTCTTCCCAAGGTTAAGTCAAATTTGGATGGAAGTGGGTAAATAAATATTGTTGTGTTCTTTTTCTCCTTTAATCTTATCTTATAGTTTGAGATCTACTTGGTTTTGGTTGTTGTTAATTTTGCTCCACACGTCAAATTACTGTTGTGAGCTTAAATAAAATTCTTCACCTAACCTGATCTATACAAGTGTGTGACCCGTGCGCAGACGCACGGGTAAATTTATTTTCGACACACGATGTTGACAATTGCCGCTACGATCACGATCAGACCAAACAATATTACACAAATCAATATTCAAAACACCAAAATTATATAATTAAATCATTTCTGGTCACATCTCGTATCGATTACACTGACCTCAATATATGGCAAGAGACAGGACTACATGCCAACATTTTATATGAATCAAATATTCACAGCCAAACATTTGCATACTTAAAAAAAAAAATCGATATGAAGCAACAAACTACGATCCGCCAAAACATCAATAACAAACGCCGGGATAATTATTATGAATTGAATAAAGTTTAAATATAAATATATATTCATATGCTTTGTAATTTAAATTCCTGTAACTATGAACCAAGATATTTTAACGATGCTATTTCCGTTTATCATACTTACTTAAAATCTTAGGCAGTCTGATGAGTATTTTCTGATTGCCCTAGCCCGCCAATTGAAGGAATTCTTAACCCTAATTTGCTTTTATGCACATGCTAATAAATCTGGCCTTTCATTTAAAGCACATGCTGATTATGCAAACATAGAGCAGTGCACCTATTAATTGAATGAAAAAAAAACATGCCTGGCTTGCTTGGTTAGTTGATTTAAAGCGCATGCTGATTAAGCTTACATAGAGCAGTGCACCTAATAATTGAATGAGAAAAAAACTTGCATGGGTTGCTTAGTTAGACGTGCTGCGCAGTAAACCAGGTGGGCTGGAGTTAATAGACTGCATGCACCAAGAATGCAACAATAAACGAAATCCATTGTTCTCCAACTATTTAATGGGAGGGCTTCCTTGCATTTTCATCAATCCTCATTCCTCAGTACAAACCGATTTCTGATACATTCCAACAAAAACCATGACCAGTTTGGATAACTTCATAATGTTTGCTAGGGATCAAGAAGCCATTGATTCACTCATGAGTTTGAAAGGTAACAATCAGTTTTCATTTTTTGTTTTCATGTACTGCTGTCAATGTGGAACGTTGTCTAACTTTTTAATTGCTCATTCATGAATACAGTTCAAGACAATGTTGGTGGAAATGTTGGGAGGGCCGTTCATGATGAATTGATCAAGATGCGAACATTTCATATGGAACACGATATTGGAATTGTAAGTTGCAGTATATTTCTGCATGTTATTTAGTTTCTGTTATCTTTTGTTTGCGTATCATACTTCATAATATAAAAAGATCATGTCCATGTGCATGCTATTTTGTTTGCGTATCATAATTCATTACATAAGTAGTGTGTTTGACATTTTGAGTCTCATCTTAGTATGCTTTGTTATAAGACTGCCTTGATATATTTCTTACTTATGCAATGAATTTTTGTTTGATTGTAGGTGGAAATTGTAAAATATGAGTGTTCTCTTAATTGCATTGTAATTGTGTAGATTAAAATGCTATGCTTTATAGAAGTTTTATTGCATCAGAATTGTGTTTAGTTGTAATGAATGAAAAAAAATAGATTATTCACTCCTAACCTTAACTCTCAATGTTTTGTTTTGCATATCTTCCACGTATATTTCAAGTTCGGTGATCATTGCTTGAAAGTCTGCTACACTTGATTTTGAAATATGTAAAATCTGTATTTGATTAGTTACTTAAAAGTCTATAAAAATTAGTCTGTATTTGCATTTGGTTTTGAAAGTTGAGTTGTAATTACTTGAAAGTCTATTGCACTTGATGAGTAATTTGTATTTGCATTTGTTAATTACTTAAAAGTCTATACCACTTTCAAAAACTGTGATGTATAGTTTAGAGATATTGATTACTTAATAATTTATGCCATTTTCAAATGCTATATGATGTAGAGATTAGAGGTATAACACTGCCAACTTAAAATGTGTTCAGTACTTTCCAATAATCAACTTATAAATTAAAGTTTGATATATTTAAGCGCAAGGGAAAGCTACCCCGGATGCTTTTCAAGGGAGTATGGGATGGAAGTTGCTCCGTATGTTATGCTTAGTGATCCAAATAAGAATGAATTCGAGGTTAAGGTTTAGAAGAAGAAAGGGAAGGTTTATTTCACTGATGGATGGACTACACTGAAGGATTTTTACAAAATCAGTGCTTGCTCTTGGATTAGTGTTATATATGCAAATCACAACCTGTTTCTTTTTCATGGAGCTACTAGGAAAGAGGAGGAATTTCTTTATCCTAGGTTCAGTCCTCCAAAAAGAATGCTCTTGATACACATGTCCCTAAACTCAGCAGGGAACACCAATATTCCTAATCCCCCTGCTCTTCTCTTTCTTCCAAAGCAGTTTTACCACACTATTGAGAAGCAGTTGATAGCTTCTGATGTCAACTCTAGCAATTTGGTGAGATGTGTTTTGATTAAGTCCATATATTTTTTAACAATGCATTGTTTTCGTTTTCTGAATTATTCTATATTTTGGTTGTAAACAAGAGCTGATTTGGCTTGGATTTTGTCAATCTACTTTGCCTGCTGAAGAGACTGAGTTAACCATAGTTGATTACTTGGGTTATAGCTGGAAGTGTGACTTGAAGTTCAGTGATGGTAAGGATGTGTCATGCATTATTTCTGCGCAGTGGAAACAAGTTTGTGATGCACGTAATGGTTAAGTTTGGTGTCACAGATGCTTCCAACAATAAGACAATTTACATTATGTCGCCTCGGATGTTGGTTTTCCAGTTAAGGCTGCGTTCATCATGCATTCCTGGTTCAAATGCTCCTGTTTACACAGTTGATCAATATTTTTGGAAGAATTTATGAAGATGTATTGTTGTCTAATTTAGAACTTAACCCTTGGTCAATGTCATTTTAGTGTTTTCATTTTTTTGTTTTTATTGTGAGACATGTACTTCATATTTAGCTGCGTTTTTGGATAATGTTGTGTTGATCTTTTGCGACTGGATTTCAGTTTTGTGTATACTGTCATGTTTGGTCAACACAAATTTGATGTTGTTTTGCTAAGATCAATATTTTTGTTCTATCAGACTAAATTTCCTTCTAAACATAATCTTATTAATTTGCTTTGTGCTTTAATACATTAGTAAAAAAATTGATGAGAAATTATACTCAGCAAACAATGAACCAATGTGGCAATCAAGTAATGTTGATTCAAACTAAATGATGTCTTATGTAAAACATTTATGATTTAATGAATCTGTATTTTTTTTACTCGAAAGAATGTAAAATAAAGAAGATAAATATGTGCTCTATTCTTTTTGGTACGATGATTTGCACTGTGAAATACAATTCCAAAGTCTTAGGCATATGCATTTTAATCCTGAAGCATAAAATTGATGACCAATTATAAACTGCATACATGAAATTAGTGTAGGCAGTGGTGTTTTTTTTTAAGGTGCAGTAGAAGCAATCAATGCAGTGTAAAAAAAATGAAGTTTTCAATTAAAAAAATGTAAGGCCAATGATATTATAAATGATCAAAAAGTGTTATATTTTTTAACTTGGTGTGCAAGCTACCTTAGTTTTTCCTTGAGCCTTTGTGTCTGTTATGTTCTTTTCTGTTTTTTACTTCAATGTTGTAAATGGCTTGCAATTCTTATGGTATATATTTTAATTAATGCATAAGATATAGTAGTTGATTCAAGAATATTGGGTGTATAAAGTTTCAGAGTCTGAATGAAAACTTTAGAGTCTGATGCAGCAAATAAAGGTTAAAGAGATAGAGAAGAGAAAGACACAATGAATTATCCTGGTTCCTTCCACAATTCGGAAGTAGTCTAGATTATGCTGAGATGTTATGGCTAATGTGTGTAAAAAAATTGTATATGAATTCCTTTGTAAAAAACAAATGTACTATATAATTTCCATTATGATATTGAAAGTTGTGATAAATTTATTGTGTTTCAGATACATATAATTCATTGTCTGATTACAAACTTGATATAAATGTCATATAATATTATAGTTTAATATGTTAATAACAAATTAAATATCAATTGCTAAAGATTATTCGAGTCTTCAACTCTAAAAGACCTGTGCGATAGCACAGGTCAAACGTCTAGTTATATAAATTATCGAGCACATCTCCAAAAGAGAAAAAAAACCACTATTTACTCACGTGTTTCATACAAAACTCCTTTTGATGTTCATGCATAGCCACTTTTAATAAAGTCATAGAGATAATACTTTTTCCATTGCCAGCAAAATATGCTTGGCTACAAAACTTTCACGTGACTTTTTTTTTTTCTCATGGCTTTGGTCTCTTTTTTAATTGCTCACTTGTCCCACTCACCACTTGTGCAATATCAATATAATTAAATATTTTATTTCAACTTATGATTTTCATCTATTTATAACAACATCCTCTTTACTTATTATGAAGAAATCTTATATGTTGTGAGAGTCTTGGTGTGGTTTCTATGTTTTCCATATACCGCAGAATAATAACATAACTTGTATTTCCTTCAAAGCTCTTTCAACCAAACAAATCAATGGAATCTAACAGACCTTATTTTATAACCATAAGCAAAAATAAAAGTAATCAGGCTCATATGTAGATATTAATTTATCATAAGCATACCCGTCGTCAAAATTATCAAACCATATAAAAATAAGTTAGCTATCAACAAACCAAATATAAAAAATCACAACAAATAATGAGACCAAACCTTACAACAATTAGATTCGAAACTCCATTTGTAAGTAAGAAGAAGATTGCAGATAATAATACGAAACACTGTCAACTCAACCTAACATTATTGTTATAAAGCTGTTGCTCAGCTTTTCTCTCCCTTTTTTACATTATTTTTTCGTTTTTACCTTTACATGTAACTTTATTATTTGAGCTGCAACTATTGTTGTCTTTTACTGTAATAAGAAATAAGACACTGTCAGCATGAAAAAAGGAAAAGATCCCACAGAAGATGTTTCAGCCGCATTCCTGTTATGGAAATTTTAAAAAAACTGACAAGATACATCAGAAACTGTAATATGCAAAAAATTAGCGGCGCTCACATGCTCCAAAGGCTTAGATCCCATTTTTTTATTTTAATGTCTAAAAAATTTCTTCGACTTTTAGTTCCCAAAAGGTTTCTATCTTCACTTTTGGTCCCTCCTTTTAAGTAAACTCATATGTAGAATTCATATTTTTTAATATAAATTTGTAGAAAAGATTATAATGTTATAAGAATCTCTACGAAAAAATAAATTTAACAAAACATGAATTAAATATGAAATTTTATAGTTTTGGAGGTTAAAAATTCATATTTAATTTATGTTTGGTGAAAAAATTCTATATTTTTTTTGAGAGATTTTTATAATATTATAAATTTTTATGCAAAATTTTATTCAAATATATGAAGTCTACATATGAGTTTATTTAAAAATAGGGACCAAAAGTGATGATTGAAAATTTTATAGGGACTAAAAGTTGAAAGAAAATTTTTGGGGCACTAAAACGAAAAGTTGATATTTTTACAGGGACCAAAAACATATTTAACCGTAAAAAAGACAAAGGTTACACATGAGTTGACTTAAAAATAGAGAACAAAAGTGGTAATTGAAAAATTAATAAGAACTAAAAGTTGAAGAAACATTTTGTAGGGGTTAAAACGAAAAAGCTGGTATATTTCGAGGGACCAAAACATATTTAACCCAAAATAAAAAATTACCCATCACTATATTTCATAGAATCCCACAAAATAAAAAATTTATTAAAACAATTACTATTACCAAATAATATATTTTTTTAGGAACTATTACCAAATAATAAAAGCTTAATTCAGAGTCCAGATACATGCCATTGGCGATTATTTTCTATGACATTCTGTACAGCTTAATTCAAAAACATTCTACTCGCCTGAAACTTCTTCAAGAATCTCGTCAAAGTAGCTGAATAACTTCAAGATCTATGAAAGAGATAAAAAGCAAACTCCAACAAAAAAAAAATTAAAACCTTAAAGTATGATGAGTTTTTTTTAACAAAATAATAGTGATTTGGGGGGATTTATGGTGCGTTTTGAACTTGAAATATAGGGGGAATATTGTAGAGAATTGGGGTTCTTCCTTACCTCCAGTAAAGCTAGTTGTGACCATGACGGAATAGAAAGAGGGAATCGATGGAACAAGCAATAGATTTGGGTTAAGCGATCTGTCGGATTTTGGCTCACACATTTTTAAAAGTGAAAAAGTGACGAGTCTTAGAATTGAGTCTCGATCCATGTATAATATTGTCCTTGCAACTATTAACTGAACTGTATTTATATAACATGTATGTCATGTTTCTAATTACTTATTCAATGAGATATCTAATAATAAATCGATTACATATCAAATTAAGAATTTTGTGTGATAAATGCTAATATAGATTGTAATAATAAAAAGCTAATATTCTTTCAAAGAAAATGCTAATATAGATAATTCAAAAATATTCGCCGTTATATTGATAGAATATAAAAGGCTAAATTACATATTTGGTTCCTTAATTAATTTTCAAGTTTCATGTTGGTCCTTTAATTAATAAAAGTTTGGTTTTGGTCCTTTAATTTCATCTCTGTTTGTCAATTTGGTCACATTCTGATAATTTTAACCCAAAATTTATAAGATAGACTAACATTGTAGATGATCCACCGTAAACCTTATTAATTTATTTAATTGTAACCTTTTGATCATTTTAAAACAAAATAAATCATTGGATAATGCAAGATCATTGAATCTAACAGTGAACCACGAACACATAACTTTTCATTCATTTTCTTCATCTTCTACCTTCTATTCATTCTCCTTCTTGATCTTCATTTCATATTCATGAACTTTAACAAAAAATATTCCAGAAAAGACAATCCACCACAACAACAACTCATAATCCTTGTCCTCTCTCTTCAGCCTCGTCATGTCCCTCATCCTCTCTTCTCCCCTCACCAGCTGAACCCTCATCCTCCATGTCTCTCTCTCGTGTCTCTCCCCTTCATCCAACTGAGCTCTCTTTTTGTATTTGTAACACACGGACATTCTTCAATATTGCTAACCCTTATTGTTTGGGAAATTCTTGTTTACCCATCAATAAAAGTTGAGTAATACTATCCATGTTGAGTTGGCCCAATCAAAACAATGTATTTATATAACATTAAAAATAATATAAAACAAACAAATAACTTTGATTAGTGCAAACTTAATATGGGTTGTGTTACCCACATTTTATTGATGGATATCCAAGTTGTCACCTTATTTTTTTTACTCCAATTTTTTCGTACTGAAATTCCTAAAAAAAAAGATACCCATTTGGGGGTAATTTGTTGGATTAATTAGATTTTCAAACTTTCTATCGCTTTATTTATTATGCCTATCATTATATTGTATTAATATGTGAATCATTACTAATTTTGCAGATTTGGGAGAGAAGAAACATGGCAGAACAGTGGGTGAATGTGACTTAATGTGTTGCTGGGCTTTTAACATGATAAACACTTAGTTTTTAAAAATTTCAGATCTGGAAAAATACATATGTTGTTGGGAGAATTTATGTTGTTGGATTAAAGAGGACTTCTTGAATGATTTTGATGATGATATTATGTGTTGTTGACGGTGGTGATGTATATTAATTAGATGATGATGATGGTGGTGGTGGAGTGGAGTGATTTAGAGACTTTGCTTCAACAGTTTTAATGTTAAATTTCTGATTTTTTTGTTTGGGTTCAAGAAATTTGAGACTTTGTTGTTTATGTTTTTTTGGAATTTTTCTAAGTTTTTTTTAAGAATGTTGATGAATATGATATCAAGATGAAGGAGAAGAAGAAGAGGATGGAAGAAGAAGAAAAGAAAAAAAAATTATGTGCGGGTGATTTACATTTAGATTCAATGGTCTTGCATGATCAAAGGGTTTATTTCGGGTCAAAATGATCAAAGGGTTAAAATTTAAAAAATTAATAAGGTATATGGTGGATCATCTACAAAGTTCGTCCACCTTAGACATTTTGTGTTAAAATTAACGGAATATGACCAAATTGACAAACGGAGATGAAATTAAGGGACCAAAATAAAACTTTTATTAATTAAGGGGCCAACATGAAACTTGAAAATTAATTAAAGGACCAAAAATGTAATTTAGGCAATATAAAAATACAAATTTTAACCAACGTATTCTTCAATCAGGTCAGGAAAAAAAAACGTCTTCTTCAATCAAACTCCACGTTTTAATATTGTTCCCACAAGTCCACATTTCAATGTTCCCACCAAATGATGCAAAGCAACAAGTAACCGTATAAATATTTATGCTATTTATGTTATTGACAATATATTCATCTGTGTGACTATATCCAATTCTTGCATTAAAATCACATGTGTGGTTCAGACTTGATGAAAAATAGTGTATAGTTCTCTTTGCAAAGAACTCTGATAAAGTTAATTGTAGAGTTGATTTCTTCCCAAGGTTAAGTCAAATTTGGATGGAAGTGAGTAAATAAATATTGTTGTGTTCTTTTTCTCCTTTAATCTTATCTTATAGTTTGAGATCTACTTGGTTTTGGTTGTTGTTAATTTTGCTCCACCCGTCAAATTACTGATGTGAGCTTAAATAAAATTCTTCGCCTAACCTGATCTATACTAGTGTGTGACCCGTACGCAGACGCACGGGTAAATTTATTTTCGACACACGATGTTGACAATTGCTGCTACGATCACGATCACGATCAGACCAAACAATATTACACAAATCAATATTCAAAACACCAAAATCATATAATTAAATCATTTTTGGTCACATCTCGTATCGATTACACTGACCTCAATATATGGCAAGAGACAGGACTGCATGCCAACATTTTATATGAATCAAATATTCACAGCCAAACCTTTGCATACTTAAAAAAAAAATCGATATGAAGCAACAAACTACGATCCGCCAAAACATCAATAACAAACGCCGGGATAATTATTATGAATTGAATAAAGTTTAAATATAAAGATATATTCATATGCTTTGTAATTTAAATTCCTATAACTATGAACCAAGATATTTTAACGATGCTATTTCCGTTTATTATATAAATTATCGAGCACATCTCCAAAAGAGAAAAAAACCACTATTTATTCACGTGTTTCATACAAAACTCCTTTTGATGTTCATGAATAGCCACTCTTGAATAAAGTCATAGAGAGAATACTTTTTCCATTGCCAGCAAAATATGCTTGGCTACAAAACTTTCACGTGACTTTTTTTTCTCATGGCTTTGGTCTCTTTTTTAATTGCTCTCCCACTCACCACTTGTGCAATATCAATATAATTAAATATTTTATTTCAACTTATGATTTTCATCTATTTATAACAACATCCTCTTTACTTATTATGAAGAAATCTTATATGTTGTGAGAGTCTTGGTGTGGTTTCTATGTTTTCCATATACCGCAGAATAATAACATAACTTGTATTTCCTTCAAAGCTCTTTCAACCAAACAAATCAATGGAATCTAACGGACCTTATTTTATAACCATAAGCAAAAATAAAAGTAATCAGGCTCATATGTAGATATTAATTTATCATAAGCATACCCGTCGTCAAAATTATCAAACCATATAAAAATAAGTTAGCTATCAACAAACCAAATATAAAAAATCACAACAAATAATGAGACCAAACCTTAAAACAATTAGATTTGAAACTCCATTTGTAAGTAAGAAGAAGATTGCAGATAATAATACGAAACACTGTCAACTCAACCTAAAGCTGTTGCTCAGCTTTTCTCTCCCTTTTTTACATTATTTTTTCGTTTTTACCTTTACATGTAACTTTATTATTTGAGCTGCAACTATTGTTGTCTTTTACTGTAATAAGAAATAAGAAATAAGCCACTGTCAGCATGAAAAAAGGAAAAGATCCCACAAAAGATGTTGCAGCCGCATTCCTGTTATGGAAATTTTAAAAAAACTGAATTGTAAGACTAAAATATTAGTTCCTATTTTAAAGCCTGACAAGATACATCAGAAACTGTAATATGCAAAAAATTAGCGGCGCTCACATGCTCCAAAGGCTTAGATCCCATTAAAAATATATAGACGGAAATAGGTATTTATTTATAGAGAACAATTGCAAGTGAAAAAGAGGAAACTCAAATTCAACTTTAACCTAAAAAACCATTTTTGGGGAAACTATTAAAGCCTGACAACAGACAAAAACAAACTAACAGAACTTTGCAGTCTGCAAAATTCAAAGGCGCCGCACAATTCAGAATGCATTAAAGTGGACAATGGGGACAAAATCAACCATTAAAATTTGGAAAGAAATGAAAACCATCTAAAATCGGGGATCTACAGTGGTTTTTGGGGATATCGTGTTGTTAAGGGCGTCCCTTTAGTTTGGACCAGTCATAGTTTGGGTACAACTTGGACTAGTAGAATGACCTGTTACTGTAGGTTTGAATCCGGTTAAATGATAACTGCACACTAGTAGTTCAAAGTACAATAACAACGTCTTATTTTCAATATAATTAAAATCTAAAAAAGAAAAACACGATCTGTTTCCAAAAAGAGGTCAAATAATGGAAGGTTGAATAAAGTGGATTGTTATCTTCCAAATAATTGTTGTTTAACCTAACAAACCTCAACCCTTCAATTGTTTTGGTACCAGAACATGCCTTATAAACTTGTTAGTCACAAGCTTCTTACACTCATCTTCCATGGCACCCCACTCAAAAGAATTACAATTCAGCTATATTTTGTTTCTTCTCTCCAACAAAAATAAGAGAATCAAAATTAGTTTTACAATAAAAGTCTGAACTCCATCTCTACCAAACCCCTTTCAATTGAAATCCAACATTTGCTTCAATCATAACATATCCAGCAACCCTCGTTCACCTTCATCTTGTCATCTACTAATGATCACTTTGATTGTTGTTGTATGAACCACAATAGCTGAGGTCGTAGGCGGTAATTAAGACGGATTGGTGGATGGAAAACATGATACAGGGAAGTGGATAGGATTGTCCTTGTCCAAAGTAAAATGCAATAAATATTTATAGAAATGTACTGTAAAATGCAGTAAATATTTATAGGAATGTACTGAAAAAGCCACAATTTTATACATAAAAAAACAGAGTAGTGACAAGAAATTTTATATTGAAATATAAAAGCCACAATTTTATTTGTGGAAAAATAAGCCATAATTTTATAAAAATAAAATAAAAAATTATAGTAATGTAAAAGCAACAATCTTGCAAAAAATAATTGATTTTATTTACCATTTAATCGAGTATAAACTAGGAGAAGAAAGGAAGAGAAAGAAATTTTGGTATTTAGTTTAGTTTAAGGGTATTTTAGGTATTTCACTTAATGACAAAAATGATAAGGTGTGGTTGGTCTTACATAAGACTTGGGTGTCATACAACTTGTATAGCAGGTACTGAACTATTAATCCTAACCGTTTATATAAAATATAACTTTCACCGGTCCAAATTAAACTTTACCGTTGTTAAGTATGTAGATGTAGATATAACAAGAAAACAAATTGTGGCCACAATTACTATACAATGACATGGGTTATGGACATAGACCGACACTCATAGCTTTGTAATTAATTTTTTCTTGTATATTCAAGGATTGAAAAAAAATCTGAAACCTTTTAGTAATTAACTTTTTCTAGTATATACAAATGAGGGAATCTTAAATCAGACTTCTTTGTCCTTGCACACAAATTATCTGATTGTATAAATCAGCACGATACACACAAAACCTTTTAGTAAGCCTCACAATTAATGTTATCTTTTGTACTGAAAAATATTTGAATAACATTTGTTCATTCTTAGGTAAAGTTGGTAATCATTATTCAAGTATATATTTTACTCAATACAAACATTATCATGGTTTTAAATTGTGATTTGGAGCCACTGCGGTTTAGTGTTGTTGCGATTTCAATATCACCATAAAACTATTCAAAGAAATAGGTCACCCTATAAGTAATAATGCTATTATTCTTGACTGGATGTTCATGTGTATTATATCGAATTATTTGCATTTGTAACACCGAATTCGTGGTTCAGAATTGAAGGAAATAAAATATTGGTACGACGTCCCTGCAAGATTAGCTCGGTTAATAGAGATAATGTATTATATATGCAAGATCGAAGTTCGAACCTCAAACATCTTATTTATTTATCTTAAGAAAGATGAATTTTTAGTCGGTAGACTAATTGAAAAAAATAAATAAATATTGGTATGACTGTAATAACGAGGGAAAGCAATAGACGTTCACAAGTAAATAAATCAAAGCCACAGATATAATATGTTATGACTTCCTTTGGGACCAGGGTGAGAATGACATGGATTATTATTATTATTATGGATGGATGAATATAATATGACACTTCTAATATAATTAAATCTTCTTATATGCTATTTTTCGGAATTGAAATAAATCAGAACCCTTTTCTTATAAAAATGTAACACTTGACAAAAATAAATGAACATCAGGAAAGAGGAGTTTTACATATAGATTTTTGTTGTTGTTAAGGTAATTTTTTTAACCATGAGGATTCCACCATTTATCATTGACTAATCTCTATCACAAAATTTGAGGGACATCCAATGTGAGTTCTCTCTTCTCAATTGAATTTTCTATACGTAAGAGTCATGAACGAACCCTTGACCACATGTTTATAAGGGACACAAGTCACTTACCACTTGAATCAAGTTGTCGGTGTTGTTGAGTATTCTACAATCATTAAGAGAATTTTTTTTTAAACATCAAAATCTATTAACAATCAAGTCCATACACAAGACAAACAGAGACCAGTAAAATAGAAACAATAAGCAAAGGGCGTGGTATATAGGTGGAACACCCAAAAGAAATCTTATACACCTCGGACATCAAAACACCAACAAAGAAACCACCCAACTCAAGGCTACAACCAAAAATCAATACAAAATCAAAGCCAACATCAAAATCAAAGTCAAACCTCCAAATACCAACATAAACCAAATTTGGGCCAAATCCTCAATTGCCAACACGAAGAACCACAAAAGTTAGTTTCAAACACCTAACTCCCGTTACTTGCATGAGAAACCCTCCAAAAAATCAAAATACTGATCAAAACGCCTATAAAATCACCTTAAATTCTCTTTCACAGTAGAGCCCAAATAAACACCCAAAAATTGCTTATTCTAAATTTGGATTCCACCACCAATCCACCCTCAGTCTACCGGAGAATACCCAAACAACCCCCGAAACTTGAGCCTATAGAGTGACTCCTGGTCTCGAAGCAAAAGCGATCGGCCCACCTGAGTCTAGAAACAAACCACTAAGGCACCCCTCAACTCCCAGCTCATATGAGAAGACACCATAACCATCCTAAAAGTTGAAACTAGACATTGATTTCCAATCTTGAAGCAAAAGCGATCGGCCAACGAGAATCCAGAAGGAAAATCCCTGAGGTAGCCAACAGGTAGAGTGGTGGTGTAAACAAAACCAACATGAAAAAGAGCTAGCGGAGGCGAAGGCGGAGATGGACCAGGATCGGAGGTTACCACAAACAAATATCAAAAGAAAAACAAAAAAAACGAAAAAGCATAAACAACTCACAAGTAGGGGTGGGAATAGGCTAGGCCGAGCTAGACTTTGCAAGGCCTAAACCTGACCTGCCAAATTTTATAAGGCCTAAGCCTGGCCTGCAGCCTGTCATAGGCTTACTTTTGAGGCATGAGCCTGGCCTTCTGAAAGCCTGATAAGGCCTGCAAGCCTGTTTAAAAGCCTATATCATATGAACATCTTTAAATAAGCAATGTGATCTAAGTTTAAATAGATCAACGAACTAATAGATCAATTAGATTAAACTCTCTTTTAGTAATCAACATGAGTTTTTAGGGAATTTAACTATATATTTTATCATATTTCAATTCTAGTTTATAATAATACATTTGTATATGCGAAGAATTAATGTATACTAATAAGCTTAAATTACTAACGAATTTATATTTTAATTCAAAATACAAAATATATTATAATAATAAATAAAATTATTCATATTTACTTCAATAGGCCGGCCTAACAGGCTTAAGAGGCTTTTTGAATAGCATATGGTCTGGCCTTTGAAAATTGCTCTTTTCCCAACGAAAATTGCTCACTCTCATACAAACTGACGAAAATACTCTCAGCGTGACTTAAGTCACGCAGGTTATACACCAGCGTGATTTAAGTCACGCTAAGTATATATCAACATGACTTAAGTCACGCTGGTGTATAGCCTGCGTGACTTAAGTCACTTGTTTTATTTAAGTTATGTTTTCCCAATTTTGCACAAAGATAATATTTTTTGAAGATGTAAGACTCTGATCCCCGAGACTACTAATTAAGCGATAAATCATGCAACACGACTAATCGGAATCCAACAAATCACCAAATAACTCATACAATTTCTCATAATAAAAATCTCATCAATAATCATCACAGCACAACGGAAATAAATCATCTCAAACATAATAATCATCTCGGGTCTCCACATAAATATCTCAAATAAAATACAACCTCATAAAAATTCGACAATAACAATAAATCCCGGACTCTTAGATCAGAGCACCTAATTTAGACATCCTCGGAAGAAATAAAGCGACAAAAGGAGAACGGGCGTAATGCCATCCTCAGCACAACTCACTAAGCAACTAATCCTCAACTTGCAAGTCTACATCCACAAGGGTTGAACCCACGGATGAGGCGACAATAAAGCCACTGGAGGGTAAGATATACATTCGACAAAAGGATCAGTAAACGCATATAAGTTTCAGGCAAAACATAATCTAACATTGAAATATTCATCACGATAAAAAGCATGGTTACTACTCATGCATAATTCACAAATCACCGTATACCCTCATCATTATATAATTATCAACTTAATCATACCACATTGTAATTAAATTGTAACTTCGCATCATAATTAATCATCATTAATTAAAGGCTAAAATATTAAAAAGGTCCCTGCAAATATGCCTCATTTGGCTTTTGGTCCTTGTAAAAAAAAATTTGAATTTCGTCCTTGCAAAATATTTTGTTTTTTAAAATAGTCTCTGGGCCCATTGAAGCTGGGCATAAGTTAAAAAAAAGGTCCTTGCAAATATCCCTCATTTGGCTTTTGGTCCTTGTAAAAAAAATTAATTTTGTTTTTCGTCTTTGCAAAATATTTTGTTTTTTAATCTTCAACTGCCACATAAGCTGCCAATCGGCCCAGGACTATTTTAAAAATCAAAATATTTTGCAAGGACGAAAATAAATTTTTTTTTACAAGGACAAAAAGCCAAATGAGGCATATTTGCAGGGACCTTTTTAATATTTTAGCCTTAATTAAATCATATTCGCACATCATAATTCATCACAAACAGTTAAGTCATTATTTCAACTATAAATTATCAATTGCACAATTATGAATCATTCCATAATTTCCACACATCGACAATTAACATTTACCACATAAATGCACAAGTTCACACGAAAACATTACCAAACATGACTCCTGTGAATGTAATGCGCCTAATACGACTCTACATGCATGTGGTCCAAGGTTTTTGGATATCAAATGTATGTTACTGATTGATCCCACAACTATAAATAGTGATCTTAAATCACCCAGCTATCAATAGTGATCTTAAATCACTCAACTATCAAATTTTGATCTTAAATCAAGCAACTATCGACTGACTATGAATGCATGGATGTTCACGTATGGACTTGAAAATGCACACAACTATAAATCATGATATTAAATCATGCAACTTTCACAGCTTTCAATTGCATTATATCAAATCAACACATCCAAAAAGGTTTTATTATTATTTTTTATTTATCTTTCTTTTTTATTATTACTATTATTATTATTTTTTGTTTTTTTCTTTTTCTCCAAAAAAAACTATACAAAGAAAAAAAAACACAAGTCAAGGAAGGCTGCAAGCTTCTCCCCTGCCTGCAGCGTCCTTTCTCCCTGTTTTCTCCCAACCTCTGTCAGGGCAGCACCCCTCCTTTCCTGTTTTTCTTCCATCAACTTCCTGTTTTTCTTCACCAAATTCACAAGGTCACTTCCTCCATAAATGTTAACCAAAGTTTTTGCCACAGCACACAAGAAGGCCCAACTTTCAAGGGATTTTTATGATTACAAATGATCACAAAATTGCCTATAAAAACAACACGAAAATCAGAGAAGAAAAAGGAGTTTTTGGCAGCAGAAATCAGAAAACTAGAAAACAACAAAATCATAACCAAACCTCTAAAAAGAAAGAAGCTCTGTTTCTTTGTTTTTTTCTTTACAAACCACCACAACAAATCAAACAAAATCAAAACAGCAACTAAACCACAAAAAAAACATAACACAAAGAGAGGAGAATAGCAGTAAAACACCATTCTGTTACTGTTCATCTTCTCCATCACTTCCATCTTAAAAAAACATAACCACCCAAAGGCCCCTTTCATTTTCTGTGCATCTGAAGCTTTGGCTAGGAGTTTGTAAGTATCTTGAACCTTTTTACCTCATTTTTTGCATCTGTTTAAAGAATATGTAGCTTTTCTTAAAAATGATGCATTTTTCATTATAAGTTCATGGGCATGACTTAAGGCCAGGATATATTTAGTTCTAGGACATCTTTTGGCAGATCTAAGACCACTAGGATGTAGTATTCATGGCAAGCTTTACAGTGATATTTTTATTTTTGTATTTGGTTCATTGTTGAGGGAGAAATTTAACTCAGAAGCTGAGAAAAAATCACAGAACTGTTCTGCTGTTCCTGCACTATTTTTCTGCTTTTTTACTCTTCATGTTGGTCATTTTAACTCATTTTTGCCCTAAAACATCATTCAAAAACCCAAAAATTTTACAAAGTTTTCAACAATCACCAAAACAGAATGTTTTTCCTACTGTTTTCAAACATTTTTACCCCTGACGTATGTCTCGTTGTTCGGACAATCGTCATTCTATTTTCAAAATACAAAAAAACATAAAACAAATCCAACACACCAAACTAATTCTTGGCCCCCCGTGGTCAATTAAAATTCAAATCTCTTTTCACAAATGGACAATGTTTTATCAATTCTAACGCGATACAAACAAACGCTTAAGCCTCCCACGCGCGAGCATACAAGCTATGTTTAACTGTGTTGGATATTTGGTTGTTGGCTTCATGTTTGCTAAAATCAAATAGACAAGCAATTTGTGCTTCAGAAGCTGAAATCTCAAGGAGTATGTCTTTAGAAGCTGAAATGTGCCTTCAGAAGCTAGAAACAGAATTTCAGAAGCTGGAAATGTTCATCAGAAGCTGAATTGGTTCATCAGAAGCTGAACTGGTTCTTCAGAAGTTGACCGTACACTTCAGAAGCTGGAACAGTACTTCAAACGCATTGTTCAGAAGCTGACCTTCAGACGCACTGTTCAGACGCTGACTTTCGTTGACCTTCAGACGCACTGTTCAGACGCTGACTTTCGTTGACCTTCAGAAGCTGCATTTCAGAAGCACGTTTTCTGCGTTCATTCTTGTGCCTTGGTTCTGTTAATTCTCTCACAGGATCTTTCGAAGATTTGATTGAAGATTTATTCAAGCTGATGTTTCTAGAAGGCAGATTAATTCGCGTGAAGATATTGATTGAAGATTTGTTTCTTTTATTTAAGAAAATATTTTCAAAGCAATCTTTGGAAAATATATTTCTAAAATATATTTAACAACAACAACCACTTAATACTCATCAAGCTACACACACAACATAACATTTACATGTTCTTCACTCGATTAATCACTTTTCTCAAAATCACTTAAATCACAACTTATTCAACATAACTACATGATTTCTCAAACAAAACACATACTCATAATCAGTTTCATAATCAACAAACATCATTCAATTATCATGCTAATTATCAAATTCAGCAAAATTCACAATATATCAATTAATCATAATTAAAGAGGAATTTTGACATGAATAAAATGCAATTTCATCAAGGTTTAACATGCTTAATTTAATCAACAAATAGGAGCACGAAAATTCAACAATTCAGCAACAATTAATCATAATCTAAAACACCCAAACCCCATAAGTGCTTATTTAACCTACTTGATGAAAGTAATATCCCCTCTTACCTTAATTCTTCACTTTTCTTGCTACTTCTAGTAAATCCACCTCTTCCCCTTAAGCTCTTCTAGTTTTCTCTTCTCCAAGCTTTTCTCCTCTCTATTCTCTCACTTGCCTCTCAAAATTTTGTGTTATAATGTTTAACCTAATTCACCATCACTCACTACTAGTGCTAATATTTGTTCAAAAGTGCAGGGCCATAGATAAAAATTTACAAGGATTTGATCATATATGGGTTCTAAAAGAACAAATGAAGAGCAAAAGTTTTTATTTGAGAAGCTAAGCTTGAAGTCAGAATCTGAAGAAGTCAGACTCTGAAGATGCTCCAGACTCTGAAGACTCAGACTCAAAAGCTGAAGACTCCAGACTCAGACTCTGAAGACTTCAGACTTAAAAGTTGAAGACTCAGAATTGGAAGCCTATCTTAGAAGCTGAAGAACTTGATACTAAAGCATCTGAGACATCTGCTATGGCTGTTGAGAATGTCAGAAGGTCAATGGATGTCACTGTCAAGCAAGGACAAGAGTACAATCATGATCTCCAACATTCCCATGTGCACTGTACGATTTTGCAGCCATGTCTCCTTAGTAAAGAATCGTTCATTCTATTCTTGGGAAAGGATTCGAATTCTCTCAAACATAGTACCTGAACTAAATCAAGTAACAATTCAACAGTGAATGATCAAGCTTCTCTAACAGACTCTATGATGATTTGGCATCTCTCAACGTCTCTCTACTCTTCTATATATAAAGGGATGAAGAATTGAAGATACGAATAAGACTCTGCATGTTTTACAAGTGCCAATACTCTGCCAAATTCAAAACGCACCAAATACTTAGAATTTCTTAACAATCTTCTCATTTTAGAAATTCATAAGTTTAGAGTTTGATAAACTGTGTTGTATTTTTTGAACACCACTGATAGTATATCAAGTGTTCAATACAAACTTTATTCATTTTCAGTTTATAAGTCTCTTGCTTTTGTGCTTGAGCAACTAGAAGTCTCTTGCTTGTGTGCTTGAGCATAGGAAGTCTCTTGCTATGTGCTTCAGCAATTGTAATCATTGGATTATAGTGAAAAATCTCTTGTTAGTAACAAGGGGACTGGACTACTTCTGGGTTGTGGACGAAACCAAGATAATTGCTTGTGTCGTCTCTTTCTCTCTATCTCTTTAACCTTTAATCCGCTGCATCAGAATCTGAACTTTCCTTCAGACTCTGAAACTCTGCTTTTGACTCTGAACTTCTGACTCAGATTCTGAACTCTATCAGAACCTGAATCTCGTTCTTATTCATTTTTTAATAAAAAGTCAACACAATTTAACCCCCCCTTCTTCTGTTTTTCTCACCTTTAGAAGTGTCTTATACTTAGTGTAAAAATTTGCAAGTCTCTTTAAAAACTCAAAAATATGAAGAGAACACAACACATCTATTCTACCGAATCAACTATATAAGTTATCACATCTAATCCCTTCATATAGGATGAGTCATGACAAAAAGGAATACATTCCAATATATTCGTTTGAACTTAATCATATTGCCCTGCCAATTGACAAGTTTCAATTGACAGAGGAGCATGATCAAGCACAAAACAACATCTTAGAACTGCATCGCCTATTTCTTCGCATCCATGAGAAGACTCTAAAAACAGTGGGGCCTATAGGTTTTAACTCTCTCTTCTCTCTTTCTCACCTCAACTAAACAAGAGAAGTGTAGGACTTCTCTCTTATCTCTCTCTCTCTCTCTCTCTTCTTTTTCTCCTCTACCTAACACAGTGTAAATGCATTGGAATAAAGCATATTTTCTCCCTCCCATCTGTATGCATTAAATGTGACCCTTCATATCCCAAATTTTTCCCTCTCAAATGATCGTTAAATGTGTTTTTTCAAATGGTATTCCCTCCCTCCAGATTGCAATAAATTCACCTCTATTTTCAAATAAGCTCTTTAAATCTTCTAGCAAACATTAATAGAGATACAATTACACATAATTCATTTTAGTTATTTCCCCCTCTCTCTTCTTTCCATATGATCCCTTTCCTCTCTCATTTAGTCACTCACCGACTCTCTCTCTCTCTCTCTCTCTCTCTCTCTCTCTATATATATATATATATATATATTGTTGGAACAAAATGTATGAACAAGTCTCTTTTGAGTTTTGATGATAACAAAATGTTAAAAAGAAAATTGGATATGCTAATGCTTGTTCTAAGTGTGCAGGACCATATAATTAATTGTTGTATCTAATGGTGGTTCTGAAAGATCAAGTTAAGAGCAAAAGGAAAATATTGAAGCTTGTGTTGCAAAGACCAGCGTCTGAAGGTGCGTCAGAAAGACCAGCGTCTGAAGGTGCGTCTGAAGACCAGCTTCTGAAGATAGCGTCTGATGACTAGCTTCTGAAGACAGTGTCTGATGAACAGTGCGTTTGAAGTCTGCTTCTGAAGAAGTGTGTCTGATGAACAGTGCGTCTGAAGACCAGTTTCTGAAGAGGTGCGTCTGATGAACAGTGTCTGAAATACCAGCTTCTGAAGAACTGCGTCTGAAGACTGGGAGTCTGAGTCTGAATCTGAGTTTTAAGGAAAAGCAGAAGTCAACATCTGTCACTGTCCACAGTAAAGTACTGTACAGTCAGAACAGCTCTCTGCAACCTTTGCCTCCTTGGACGAAACACGCAGCCAGTTTTAAGGAAACTATTCAAAATGTGTTCCTCTGTTTTTCTGTGCGCACCATAACAGAAGGAATTTACGTTGGCTGAAGCTTCTAATTGTAACGGCTCTAATTGCTTACATGGCTCTTCTCAACAGCTCTTTATTCCTCTATAAAGGATTGAAGATTTGAAGAAGAAGATTAAGACTCTACAGACCTGGAATTCTGAAAAATGTAATACTCTGTTTTTCGAAACTCATCAAATAACTTAGAAATTCTTACAAACCTTTTTATCTTAGAATTTCTTAAGTATAGAGTCTTAATCTGTGTTGTATTTTGTGAACACCACTGATAGTATATCAAGTGTTCAACTCAAACATATTCTTTGTAATTCTGTTTGATTAAAAGTCTCTTGCTTGTGTGCTTGAGCAACTAGAAGTCTCATACTTTGTGTTTGAGCAAGGAAGTCTCTTACTTTGTGTTTGAGCAAGGAAGTCTCTTACTTTGTGTTTGAGCAAGGAAGTCTCTTACTTAGTGTTTGAGCAAGGAAGTCTCTTACTTTGTGTTTGAGCATAGGAAGTCTCTTACTTTGTGTTTGAGCATTGGAAGTCTCTTGCTTTGTGCTTGAGCAATTGTAATCTTTGTGATTATAGTGAAAAATCTATTGTTAGTAACAAGGGGACTGGACTACTTCCGGGTTGTGGAAGGAACCAGAATAATTGATTGTGTCCCTCTCTCTCTCTCTCTCTCTCATTTACTTTCCATCCGCTGCAAAACAACTCTGAAACAGAGCATCAGAATCTGACCTCCAATCAGATTCTGAACAATCATTAAGTTTTTGAGAAAGAAAATAAAAAACCAACACAATTCAACCCCCCTGTTTTTCTCACCTTCATATATATATATATATATATATATATATATATATATATATATATATATATATATATATATATATATATATATATATATATCATCAATCAATAGTTGATTTCTCTCACCCTTCACAAAACTCATCATCTCCTCCCTCTCTCTTCGTATAGCCCCTCTTAATTAGAACCCTCTACATCTATCATTCTTATCAATATGTATAATATTAGGGAATGAACAACTTCTATTATTAATTTCCTTAATTCTACTATTAATTGTAAATACAAGGTTATGGAATTTCTTAGTTAACCTATATTTATTTACAAATGATAACTTACTCAATAGTAAATAAAAAATAGTATAATAGATCCGTACATCCCACGGATCTCATTGACTGTAATAGGGAAATATTTTGTAATACATCCATCAGGTCTCATCGACTGTAATAGAGAAGTATTTTGTAATTTATGATAATTAATGTTGTCTGCACCTCATTTCCAAAAAAAAAAATATAAATGTTTATCGTAATTCAATTTTTCCTATGACTTATCTAACATCAATGAAAATATATAATATAATTTATTGATCTATATTACAGTCAATAAGATCCGTGCGTCGTACGAGTCGACAATCTAGTTGACTTTCCTTAAAAAAGGAAGGGAAGTTGACTTGTACATAAATCAACATGTATTTTTTTCACTCCCTCTTTACAAATATTATGCTTTAATTGATTTTAAAAATTTATTTTATCAAATAATCCCTCCGTTTTAAATTATATTGCATTCTAACAAAATTTGTTTGTTCCAAATTATATATCACTTTACAATATCAAAGAGTCATTAATGCTTATTTTTCTATTATTCCCCTTACTATTTATTAATTTATCTTTTTCTAATTCTTTTAATTTATGTTTTCCATACCACTAATGAATGATATTTTTGTTAAACAACTCACAATTACTCTTTTCTATACAATATTAACTATATTTCTTAATCCATGTGCATTTGTTAGAATGACATATAAAATGAAACGGAGAAAGTAGTTAACAAGACGACTTGTTTATCACGAAAAAGGAAGTTAATGCAACTCAACCAATGCTGCCGTAATTTTTTTTCAAAGCAATATTCATGCATATTATTACGATACAATTGCAAGATCACGTGCATGGTTCATACTTGAAGGGAATGTACACTACTTGACCTTAATTTACTCATCAATTATATAGGAGTATCTAGATATACAAGGCAGCACACCTGTCAAGGTTCAATCGTGAATGTATATCGTTTTAAATAATGTTAGCAACATACTACTCTTTAACATACGTTGTTTAACACTCTTTTTTGTTTGTTAAAAAATACATGTATTTCATCAAATTTACATGTAATTCACAAAATTTTGCAAGAATCATATGACTTTTAATAAAAAAAACTGTGATTAAAAAATATGTATTAAAGAATGTGTTGTTAATATTTTCCTATTGTTCATAGTTTGATTATTTGGAAGCTATGATTGTGGTCCCCGAGTCGATGGATTTAAAGTAATTGACTTTGATCTTGATGTTCGTCATTTCGGTTTATGATTCAAAACATTGTTTTTCTTGATTAAAATGATATATGTTTTTGAAGCAAATCATTGGTTTTTGGTATGGTCATATTGGGACATGCAATTGATTACCAACTGTTTGACACCACATACACATTGCCTTCAACTACAAATTAACAAACCAACCATGTGAATTTCACGTTAATTTGTGTGTAAACTCAACAATCCACGACAAGTAAAGTGCACCACATACTTAAATCCATGGACCCACATCAAATAATTTTATGGATCCTCAACTCCAACCATAAAGGGTTGGTAATATCACTATCGGAGTATTGTTTGCCATACATTTTCAGAACAAAAATCTTTGATATTTGAAGTCTCTTGATGAGTGTACAAGGGTCCATACAAGTTGGATAATGTCTTTGTTCTTGACAAGTTTAACTTTTTTTGGATGGTTGCGTTCTCCATGCTCCACGTGAAACTATAGGGGTGGATAGATTGAAAATCACGACTAGTGCAACCAATGTAATTTTCCTTGGGTCTTGCTAACTTGCTGCAGGAATTTAAAAATAAAATTTATAGAAAACTTAAAGAAATTTTTTTGAAGGAAAGAATACTTAAAGAATTAAAATCATTATTTTTAAGATTTATTTTTTTCTAATATATATATTATTGAATTCCTTATCATATTAAGACGCATGTTAGGTTGATAAAGGGTTTACTCCGACATATAAGATAGACTACTCAGAAACCCCTGTTTATGTTACAAAGTTGAATACTGTCAGGATCCTCTTATCTCTTGCTACGAATTTGGATTGGCCTCTACATCAATTAGATGTAAAAAAAATACATTTCTCATTGTTTAAACATTGATAATGGGTATATTATAATTTTCAATAATAACGACAAGATTATTCTGAATGAAATACAAATATACTCGTCTCATACATCTGATAAAGTACCACTAACATGTACATACAAAAGTCTCACTGTATACAAAAGCACCACTGGCGTGTACATATGTATGTATGTATGTATGTGTGTGTCTATATATATATATATATATATATATATATATATATATATATATATATATCAGCTGACAAAATCCTGTACTGGTACATGACGAGCAATTATACTCCACTCGGCTTCTTCCTGCTAAACTTCATCACGAACCACTTGCTCACCTAAAATTGAATTAAAAGGATTGGGATGAGACATAATGTCTCAGTGAGTTCCACCTATCCTAGGTTGCTGGCAACCTCGGGGAGACCTATCATTGCCATATTCTAAACTCAACCCATTCTGGGTTTATACATGTTCTTGTTTGCTTCATTGAGTAATCGGGAAAACTAGACTACTATCTGCATAACTTAGTGATCAAGGGGAAACTAGGATCGCTATCTGATTACTGACATAGTCTTATCATATTTATAATCATCTTACTGTTATTCTTAAGTTAGAGGGTTAGCATGTAACACACAATTATTATCTGGTTTGATTTTACGGAATGCATTATGTTGAGTCTTTAAGTGTTGGCTGCATTGTTTGGCAAAACCAAAGTATGGAATAGAAGCATTTCCTTATATTGAACATTTCTTCAGTTACAAGTTTTCTCATTTGAAGCCATTCAGAAGCTGAAATCTACATCAGAAGCTGAAATGCTCATCAGAAGCACTGTAGCACTTTAGAAGCAGTTTCAGGTTCTGAAGCCAGCGTTGACTTCTGTTGACCACATCAGAAGCTGGGTTTACTGGATTATTTTTACGCGTATCTTGGGAGATTTAGCAAGGAATTATCTTTGTATAATTGCTTCTAGAAGGCTGGTTTAATTAGAGAAGATATCTTTGAAGATTTGGTTCAACATTATGAAAATTCGTATTTTCTGTTTTAAATCTTTCAAAGATTGGATGCAGTTTTATTTGTTACTCTATTGGATCAATCTTATTTGAGTAACAAATCAATTCAGAAGATTTGGAGCATAATTAAGAACTTTGCTGAAGACTATTTAAGGAGGAGTGCTGCTGCTTTCAAGACTTACGAATTTTATAGAGTTTAAGATCAGAGAATTGAGTCTTAGTATTTTAAGCTTTTAACTTTATTGTGCACCACTCTGTTAGAGTTGGTTTAGGTGTTTAATTGAGTTATAATTCATTCTAAGCCTTTAGGTACGAATGAAGTTTTGTCTTTGAAGGTGTATTCAAAAACAGGGTAGTAGTGTTTCAGAACTGATTAAGATCAAAGGGTAGTTCAAGTGGCTGCGTTGCAGTTACTTGAATAGGAAGTTAGAGGTTTTTCTAATACTCAACGTGTTGGGTAGAATTCAAAACTAGGTGGAGATTAATTGCTTGGGATAGGAACTGGGAGTCAGTGTCTGAGTCTTAAGGATTAATTCCAATAGTGGAATTCCTTCCTGGATTGGTATCCCCCAGAGTAGGAGGTGTTTACTCCGAACTGGGTTAACAAACCTCTGTGCCTTTTACTTTCCTGCACTTTATTTTGCTGCTCTTGTATTGTGTTTACTTGTGCTCTATTTTGCGATCTATTGTGCCCTGCATATTGTTCAGAACCTGTCTGGTTCAGAACCTTGTACTCTCTTAGTTTTGCCTGGCCAGAATTTCAATTGGTATCAGAGCAGGCACCCTGCCTGTATTTTGGGTGAGATCCAGAGGGATTAATTTCTGGTAAGCATGGATAGAGAAGGAGGCTATGTCAATAGACCACCCCTACTAGATGGCACAAACTATGAGTATTGGAAGTCTAGGATGTGTGCTTTTCTGAAGTCTATTGACAGCAGGACTTGGAAAGCTGTGATTAAAGGCTGGGATCATCCTGTGTATACAGACAAAGATGGTAACAAGACTGAGGTTCTGAAGCCTGAGGAGGAATGGACCAAAGCTGAAGATGATCTGTCACTGGGAAATTCAAAAGCTTTGAATGCTATCTTTAATGGTGTTGATCAGAACATGTTCAGACTTATCAAACAATGTACTGTGGCTAAGGATGCTTGGGAAATTCTGAAGACCACTCATGAAGGAACTTCTAAGGTAAAGATGTCCAGATTGCAGCTGTTGACCACCAAATTTGAGAACCTGAAGATGAAGGAAGATGAATCCATTCAGGATTTTTACATGAATGTGCTGGATATGGCAAATTCATTTGACTCTCTTGGTGAAAAGATGTCTGATGAGAAGTTAGTCAGAAAAATCCTCAGGTCCCTGCCCAGAAGGTTTGATATGAAGGTAACAGCAATTGAAGAGGCCCATGATATTACAACTATGAAGCTTGAGGAGCTGATTGGGTCATTGCTCAACTTTGAAACTGCCTTTTGTAAACAGACTGAGAAGAAAGGAAAAGGTGTAGCTTTTAGTGTGAATTCTGAAGCTGATGATCAACAAGAGTCTGAAGAGGATGACTTATCAGAAGCTCTTGTGTTGCTGGGAAAACAATTCAACAAGATTCTGAAGAATGTTAACAGAAAAGCCAAAGCCAAAGGTCAGAACTTCAGATTCAATAACAAGAAGCAACAAACTGATGAGAAAAAGACCAAGTCTGAGGAGAAAAGTAATCAAGCTAAAGGTGTGCAGTGCTAAGAGTGTGAGGGTTTTGGACATATCAAATCTGAATGTCCTACTTTCCTAAAGAAACAGAAGAAGAGCCTAGCTGTTGCATGGTCTGATGATGGTTCTGAAGATGATGATGTTAGTGAATCTGATATGTGTGATACTGGTCTGGTAGTGAGGTCAGGAGCTATCTTGAAGGAGGAAGCTGTTTTAGAGTCTGAGACCTTTTCAGAGTCTGACTCAGAGTCTGAAGCCTCATCTGTGTCTGAAGCTGCTAAAACCTCATATGATGAACTAGCTGATAATTACAAGAAGCTGTATACCAGAAGTGCTGAGGTTTGCAAACAAGTTTTGGATCAGAAGGAGACTATTCTACAACTGGAGGCTGAAAAAGGTGAACTGTTAGTGCAGAATTCAATTTTAAAAGAAGAAGTGAATCAACTGAACTCCCAACTTGATCAATTGAAGAAGCAAGTGAGGATGTTGAACTCTGCTACTGATAAGTTGGAGGACATTTTGAGGAATCAGCAACAAGGAAAAACTGGTTTAGGTTTTGTTGATCAGACTCAGATTCCTAAACAGATGAATTTTGTTCCTGCTACTCAAACTCTTGATTCTATGGTTGGAACATCAAAGAGGAGACCTCAGAAACAAGCCCAGATGCCAGCTCAGAAGAAACCTCAGATGCAAGGTCAGAAGGAAGTTCAGATGGTACCTCAGAAGCAACCCCAGAATTTTTTCAGAAACAGAAGGAGGAGAAATCATCCATGGTTTTGTCATCATTGTGGAAAGAAAGGGCATATCAAACCATTCTGTTTCAAACTTTATGGCTATCCTGAACATTTCCAATATAGAAGAGTGCAACCAGCTGCACCCAGACACAATGTTCAGAAGGTGTGGAAACCTAAGGTTCAGAATGTTGGCCTGATTGCTCATACTTCATTAAGAGCCACCTCAAAAGAAGACTGGTACTTTGATAGTGGGTGTTCAAGGCACATGACTGGTGTGAAGAAGCTGCTGAGCAATATCAGATCATACTCCAGAAGCTATGTGACATTTGGAGATGGAGTGAAAGGTCAGATTCTAGGTATTGGTGATTTGATCAGAGAAGGTTTGCCCAGACTTAATGATGTGCTACTGGTGGAAGGTTTAACTTCTAATCTAATCAGTATTAGCCAGCTATGTGATCAGGATTTAAAAGTGAATTTCAACAAATAGGAGTGTATTGTTACTGATCAGGATGGAAAAACTCAGATGAGGGGCTGCAGATCCAAAGACAATTGTTATTTATGGATTTCTGAAGAAGAAAGAAGTCTGACTTCTTGTCTTATGAGCTCAGAAGAGGAAGTCAAACTCTGGCACCAGAAACTGGGACATCTGCATCTGAAAGGCATGAAGAAAATCCTAAGTACTGAAGCTATCAGAGGTGTACCTAATCTGAAGATCAATGAGGACAGTGTTTGTGGTGATTGTCAGATTGGTAAACAAACAAGAAAGTCTCATCCCAGATTAGTTCACCAGGTAACTACTAAAGTACTAGAACTTGTTCATATGGATTTAATGGGGTCTATGCAAGTTGAGAGTATTGGAGGAAAAAGATATGCCTTTGTAATGGTAGATGACTACTCAAGATATACATGGGTCAGCTTTGTTAGAGAAAAGTCTGACACTTTTGAAGTTTTCAAAGAGATGTGCATCCAACTACAAAGAGAGAAGGATAGTGGGATTATCAGAATCAGAAGTGATCATGGCAAAGAATTTGAAAACAAGAGCTTTTCAGAATTCTGTGCTTCTGAAGGTATAAAGCATGAGTTTTCTGCACCTATCACACCTCAGCAAAATGGTGTAGTTGAGAGGAAGAATAGAACATTAGCAGAATGTGCAAGGGTTATGCTGCACGCTAAGAAGCTACCATATATGTTCTGGGCTGAAGCAATGAACACTGCATGTTACATACACAACAGAGTCACTTTAAAGAAGGGTACTGCATCAACTCTGTATGAATTATGGAAAGGGAGGAAGCCAACTGTGAAATATTTTCATGTTTTTGGGAGTAGATACTATATCTTGGCTGACAGAGAGAATAGAAGAAAACTGGATCCTAAGTCTGATGAGGGCATATTCCTGGGTTATTCAGTGAACATCAGAGCTTACAGGGTGTTTAATTCCAGAACCAAGGTTGTGATAGAGTCCATAAATATGGTTATTGATGATTTGTCTGCTGAGAATGAAAAGAATGAGCCTGAAGTTGTTCCAGAGCCTGAAGCCTCAGAAGAACAAACTTCAGAAGCAGACTAGCATTCAGAGTCTGAAGAAGCAGAAGATCAACCAGATCAAGTTCCAAATGGTAAAGGGCCATCAATTAGAGTTCGAAAAGATCATCCTAAAGACTTAATCATTGGAAGCTTAGAACAAGGGGTCAAAACCAGGAGATCAGAACCAGCTGCTACTGATTCATGCTTAGTGTCAAAGGTTGAGCCTAAAAATGTGAAAGAAGCCCTGACTGATGAATTTTGGATTGAAGCAATGCAAGATGAGTTGAATCAATTCAAAGGGAGTGAAGTGTGGGATCTGGTTCCAAGACCTGAAGGGCTAAATGTGATTGGGACTAAGTGGATATTCAAGAATAAAACATATGAAAATGGAATTGTAGTCAGAAACAAGGCAAGGTTGGTTGCTCAGGGTTATACTCAAGTTGAGGGACTTGATTTTGATGAGACCTTTGCACCTGTGGCCAGACTAGAGTCCATAAGACTGTTGTTGGGTGTCTCTTGCATTCTCAAGTTCAAATTATTCCAGATGGATGTGAAGAGTGCATTTCTGAATGGATATTTGCAAGAAGAAGTATATGTTGAACAACCTAAAGGTTTTGTGGATCCTAAGTTTCCAGAACATGTGTACAAGTTAAAGAAGGCTTTATATGGATTGAAGCAAGCTCCAAGGGCATGGTATGACAGGCTGACTCAGTTTCTTTTGACTCAAGGTTACAGAAAAGGAGGTTCTGATAAGACTTTGTTTGTGAAAGTTGAAAATGGGAGTCTGATGATTGCTCAGATTTATGTAGATGATATTGTGTTTGGTGGGATGTCTCAGAAGATGGTCAAATTGTTTGTTCAGCAGATGCAGTCAGAATTTGAAATGAGCTTAGTTGGTGAACTGACATACTTTCTTGGGTTACAAGTCAAACAAATGGAAGATACAATCTTCATTTCTCAAAGTAAGTATGCCAAGAACATAGTGAAGAAGTTTGGAATGGAATCTGCTGCTCATAAGAAGACACCAACTGCTACTCATCTGAAGTTAACTAAGGATGAACATGGAGTATCAGTTGATCAAAGTCAGTACAGAAGCATGATTGGGAGCCTATTGTATTTAACTGCAAGCAGACCTGATATCTGTAACGACCCTATTTTCGTATGTTATATTTTTATATATTTTATTTTATGGATTTGCATTTAAAAATATTTTCTCGTAATCGAGAAATAATTATTTGGCGCGAGGATAAGTTCGTAATCGAGTTTTTAGAGTTTTGGGTGAAATTGGGCCTAGGACGTGAATAGTATTGGGCTTTTGAGTTTATGAGTAGTAATGATCAAGTGGATGAGATTTAGTGAGCTTGGATTGGATTGAAGGGCTAGGATTGATCATGAGAGTTAGTAGTGGATTGGATGGCCAAGATTCATTCCCTTGAGTTATAAGATTATCACAAAGACTTTCCACAATCACTATTCATTGTCTTTTGGAGAAGAAGAAAACGTGAAAGAGAAGGAGAGAAAGCAAGAGGAAGCTAGGGCAAGTGAGAAGCTTGAGTTTGCTAGGTAAGAGAGGTAGTATTGCTTATTCACAAGTGATTTTGAGAAGGGGAGAATGTCTATTTCTCCATCCCAAACTTCTCCTTTCACTTTGTCTATGTTTTGATGGAAAGTTTTTATGATTAAAGTTGTTAATGATCATGTTTTGCTTACTTGATGCTAAGTGATGTTGCTAGTATGTTTAGTTGATGTTGCTAGTGTTTTGAATTCATAGGAAAAGTTATAGAAAGTTAGTGTTTTAACCCTAATTTCTTTGCTAGATATAATCCTTGCTTGTGATTGTTTTTAATTGATGTTTTATGATAGAAAATCATTTTTAACATGTCTTAGAAGCTTGGGTAACCTTGAATGAGCAAAAATGGTGGAAAATCACATTTTTACACATAACTGTGCTGTCACGGTCGCTGTAGCGACGGGCTGTCGCTTGTAGCGACCAGGTTCTGTCTGTCTGCGCTTGTAGCGACGGATCTGCGCTTGTAGCGACAAGCCTGCGCTTGTAGCGACCAACTGGGCGCTTGTAGCGACCAGGTTCTGCCTATCCGCGCTTGTAGCGACGGATCTGCGCTTGTAGCGACCAAGCCAGAATATCACACTCAGTTGGGCTGTTCTGGGGGTCTTGGTGCGCGCGGGGATGACTTTTTGCTACTGCATTCTCATAATATATTTTGGAAACCTTGCCCACCATTTTAACTCATTCTTAATGCTTCCTAAAGAGTAATTGTTCAAGAAAACGGCACTTTTGTATATCAAATTATTTAATTATTTTGAAAGGGGTTTTGAGTTTGATAATAGTATAAATTGATGTGTGGGAATTGATGAATATAATTGAATTGGTATGGTATCCAAAGGATTGGATTTACCTTAGAAACATTTATGTTTATTTGGAGTTTTGGTTTAGTATGATGTTGTTGATGATGTTGTGAACCATGTTTGATGATTTACGCATGCTTGTATTATGATTGGCCATGAGTGCCTACTTGTTGAAGTTAGCATGAGTATTGGTAGTATACACACATATTTGAGCATATGTAGGTGTAAATATCAATAATTGCTAAGTGAACATACATGCATTTCATGATGGTATGTATGCTCTTTATGGGTAAGAATGAAATCCAATTATTATTGGTCATATGCACGACTGTCTTTATGGCGAATGAGAGGTGCAGAAGTAATCCAGCTTCGGTTGGTCAAGTGTACGACTGTCTTTATGGCGAATGAGAGGTACACAAGGGATATAAGTTTATCCAACAGTCTGCCATGACTCAAATCTGAGCAAGAATTGGTACCACATGCATTAGAGTGCATTTTAGGAACATGCATCCTTTGTGACATTAGTGTTCATTTAGGAATTATGTGTGCATAATGGCTGTTAAGTGATAATTGTTATTGATGAGTTTTGTGCTTTGTCAATTACGTGTTGTGTTTTGGTTATGTATAATAATGTGTTATTTATACATGTTTATTGGTTGTGATACTAACACTCTCTGTTATGTGTTATCTGCTGGATCTTTGGGGATCCAGAATATCAGGTTGACGAGACTATCGTCGAGGAGTAGCGTTTTGCTGTTTAGGTGCCTGCGTAGTGGTGAGGGCATAGCTTAGCTATCCTTACTTTTTGTACTAGGTGTCGTATCCTAGTTAGAGTTTAGTGCTCTGATAGTTGTAACACTACTTTGGGTATCTGAACGTGTATGTATAAATTTGGCAATGGTCTCTGTTGTAGATTTGCCCCTTTTGAAAATCTTATGTATATATTTTTGTATATTATATGCATGCTTGGTTATAAGCTGTTTGTTATTTTTCCGCTGCTGTATGTGATTCAAATATATTTTGATCTGTTGATGTTTTATGAAAATGCGTTTTCATTATGTTGTAACTTCCTATGTCCTTAACGTTTTTTTTTATTAAAGTTAATAATCGGCGGTTAAGGGTTAGGGTGTTACAATATCACTTATGCTGTTGGAGTATGTGCAAGATATCAAGCTGATCCTAAAATGAGTCATTTGACACAAGTTAAAAGGATCCTGAAGTATGTGAATAGCACAAGTGACTATGGAATCATGTATTCACACAGTTCAAGTTCTGAATTGATGGGATTTTATGATGCTGACTGGGCTGGAAGTGCTGATGACAGAAAGAGCACTTCAGGAGGTTGTTTCTTCTTAGGAAATAACTTGATTTCATGGTTCAGCAAGAAACAAAACTGTGTGTCATTGTCAACTACTGAGGCTGAGTATATTGCTGCTGGAAGTAGTTGCTCACAATTGGTGTGGATGAAGCAGATGCTGGAGGAGTACAACATTGAACAAGGAACTATGACATTGTTTTGTGACAATTTGAGTGCCATCAACATCTCTAAGAATCCAATTCAGCACAGCAGAACCAAACACATAGACAGCAGAAATCATTTTATCAGAAACCTTGTGGAGGATAAAGTCATTCAGCTGGAACATGTAGCTACTGAAGATCAAGTTGCTGACATTTTCACAAAAGCCTTGGATGCTAAGCAGTTTGAAAACTTAAGGAGCAAGTTAGGTGTGTGTTTGCATGAAGAGTTATAGCAACTACTGCAAACTGGATGTGAGGAAGATAGAGTACCTGCCAGTTGTGCCTATGCTAAATGTGATCCTGAACCTGAGTCTGAATCTGATATGTTTTCAAGAATCAGTGTTACCTGTTTTGATTTTATTCCCTATTTGAAGTCTGAGTTGTGTCAGAATTTTGTGGCTAAAAAGGGGCAGAAAATCTTATGTAATGTGTGTGTAGGCTCTGATACCAAAAGAAGATGTATTACTGCATTTCAGATGTTCAGCTTTCAGTGTTATTCAGAAGTTATGTGTGAAGCTCAGTGTTCAGAACTAATGCAACCAGAGCTGTCACTGTGTTATTGAGGGGGAGTGTGTGTCTCAGGGGGAGATTATGGTTATTAAAATCCTGAGTGTTGAAGAACAATTGTACTCTGATAGTGTACTATGATACCAGATTGTGCTCCTGAAGTGTTTGCTCCTGAAGTATGCTTTGATACCATTTATCACTGCAGTTCAGTAGTAAGGGGGAGTTTGTATGAGAAGCTGAGTTGCAGGGGGAGTGTTGTAAAGCTGGAGTGATTGTTTGGGAGTTGTTTAGTAGCTCTGATACCATGTTTGTGATGATCAGGAGTTGATCAGTAGCATATGTGTGCTTCAGTAGCTGTTATGTTATGAAGAGGCTGAAGCGGGTTTGTGTTAATCATAGCTATGTCCACTGCTTATGTTTTTGTTATGATTAATTTTTTGTGGAGTTCTTCATTGCTGAGCTGATTATAATGAAGATTGAAGGACTTGGATGGTTTTAGCCAAAAATTTGCCAAAGGGGGAGATTATTGAGTCTTTAAGTGTTGGCTGCATTGTTTGGCAAAACCAAAGTATGGAATAGAAGCATTTCCTTATATTGAACATTTCTTCAGTTACAAGTTTTCTCCTTTGAAGCCATTCAGAAGCTGAAATCTACATCAGAAGCTGAAATGCTCATCAGAAGCACTGTAGCACTTCAGAAGCAGTTTCAGGTTCTGAAGCCAGCGTTGACTTCTGTTGACCACATCAGAAGCTGGGTTTACTGGATTGTTTTTACGCGTATCTTGGGAGATTTAGCAAGGAATTATCTTTGTATAATTGCTTCTAGAAGGCTGGTTTAATTAGAGAAGATATCTTTGAAGATTTGGTTCAACATTATGAAAATTCGTATTTTCTGTTTTAAATCTTTCAAAGATTGGATGCAGTTTTATTTGTTACTCTATTGGATCAATCTTATTTGAGTAACAAATCAATTCAGAAGATTTGGAGCATAATTAAGAACTTTGCTGAAGACTATTTAAGGAGGAGTGCTGCTGCTTTCAAGACTTACGAATTTTATAGAGTTTAAGATCAGAGAATTGAGTCTTAGTATTTTAAGCTTTTAGCTTTATTGTGCACCACTCTGTTAGAGTTGGTTTAGGTGTTTAATTGAGTTATAATTCATTCTAAGCCTTTAGGTACGAATGAAGTTTTGTCTTTGAAGGTGTATTCAAAAACAGGGTAGTAGTGTTTCAGAACTGATTAAGATCAAAGGGTAGTTCAAGTGGCTGGGTTGCAGTTACTTGAATAGGAAGTTAGAGGTTTTTCTAATACTCAACGTGTTGGGTAGAATTCAAAACTAGGTGGAGATTAATTGCTTGGGATAGGAACTGGGAGTCAGTGTCTGAGTCTTAAGGATTAATTCCAATAGTGGAATTCCTTCCTGGATTGGTATCCCCCAGAGTAGGAGGTGTTTACTCCGAACTGGGTTAACAAACCTCTGTGCCTTTTACTTTCCTGCACTTTATTTTGCTGCTCTTGTATTGTGTTTACTTGTGCTCTGTTTTGCGATCTATTGTGCCCTGCATATTGTTCAGAACCTGTCTGGTTCAGAACCTTGTACTCTCTTAGTTTTGCCTGGCCAGAATTTCACATTCGAGTGGAGTAACCACGGAATACATTCTCCTGATAACCGGTGAAAACTCCTATCTGAGGCTAGTCATCAGACTCCTCTTATCGTCGTGCGGGCCACCCTTGCAGAATGTCTTGCCCACTGGCGTGAACTTCCTGTATCCCACTGGCGTGAATAACAAGGAGACATGACTTAACTGATATGTATATTAATTAATTCTGATCTGCTACGTGAACTTCCTGTGTCCCACTGGCATGAATAACGAAAAGCACGTCATGAACTGATATATAAATTAATTCTAATATGATGCGTGAACCTTCTGTGTCCCACTGGCGAACAACAGAAAGCACGACTTAGGGTATTCTGATAACTGTTAAATCCTGAAGTCAAAGACGTAGTGATCCCGTCTTTAACACCTAAAAGTCCCGGGTCAGTGGCCAACCCAAATAATATAATTACTTACTAATAAACAATAACTCTCTGAATTTTAATGTGTTGCCTTATCCTTGTTCACTCGTGATTTTATCCGTTAAAGCTCTTGCGGATACGTCAAAATGGTATTTCTTAGGAAAATAGGGTTTTCATATAGAATGGTTGCAAAACGCCTCGCCTACGAGCACCAGCTTGCTTAATGCAGCTCAACAGCTCAGGATGAAGCTGTAAAGCCTCGCTGGGGCGAGCTAGCCCTCGCTATGGTGAGGTGAACCAGCATAAAAAACGTTGTGCTTGCTGTAGCGAGCATGACAGTACAGAAAAGTATCCAAAACATGATTTTTCTCCATTTTGACTTATCCAAGCTTACCCAGGCTTTATAACAGCTTTAGGAATGATTTTCAAGAGTAAATTGTCGGATTAACTCATGGATAAACAAGGAATTAACTTGCATTAAGGATTGGGGTACAAAATCAAACTTTTCCTAATTAATGAATTCTCACCCAAAACTAACCCATGGTGGGTTCTAAACTAAAGGAACTCACCTTGCTATTGCTGAAAATAGAAGGAATTGATGAAATGATGAGGCTTCAAGACTTTTCCCAAATCCAAGCTAAATCTCTTGCTCCAAGCTCAAGTTCCTCTACCCACTTTAAATTGAAGCTTCCAATTAGTTCAAATAGATGATTGGAGGTGGAATTTTAGCATGAAAGCTTGGATGGTTGATTTTGGAAGAAATTAGGGTTAGGTTTAGGGTAAGAGAGAGAGAGAGAGAGAGAGAGAGAGAGAATTCGGCCAAGGGGGAGAAAAGAAGAGGTATCAAACTTGTTTCCATCCTCCCTTTCCCTAAGGTAACTTGAATGGAGATGGCATGTTGATTTCTTGGAGGAAATTGGAGGAGGTGAGATGGTTTGGAGAGGGAGGGAGGCGCATGGAGTAGAGAGAAGGAGGAGAGAAAAATCTGAAGAGAGAGAAAAGGAAGGGAAAAATGAAAGGAAAGTGGGGTTATCCCCTTTTATAGACACAAGTGCCAATTACCAAAGTGTCCCTTCTCTAAAATGTTATCCTTATAATTCATGTGTTTTCTTCACTTTATCAGTTAATTTACCCTGCGTCTGCTGAGGTATTGTGCGGGATGTTACAGAAATAGTTGGCCTTTACCATTTTCCTCAACTCCAATAGTTTATGATCGAAATTATTTACATATCAAATTATTACTATAAATTTTAATTAGATTAATTATTACGCAATATTTATATCGATATTTTGAAGTATACTTTACAATGTAAATATTTATAAATATTTTTTTTAATTGATTTATAAATATATTTGAAAAACAAATGTTTCGACATAAAATACCATTCGCATTACCAACAATGTCGGTCCAACATAGATGCCAAATATAAATTAAATGTGATCTTTTTAAAACTCACAATATTATTTTGTTTTTTTTTTTTACAAAATACAATATTATTTTGTTAAACGTTCGAACTTTTGGTTTAAATTTTATTTTTTAGACATTTTAGAGTACATAATTGTTTTGAATTAGAAATCAAAACAACATAAACCTCAACATTCTATCATCACATTTCAGTCGAGCAACACTAAAGGAAGATATGTGTTGAGTCTCAACGCATGGTTTGGATATACTTTTGACAACACTTTGTCATACTCAACCATTGTTTCCTCGGAGTTCAAGTTAGCACCTTCACGGTCAAGTTTAGTAAGCTTGCTCCAATGAGCAGGAGTTAAGGAGATAACCTTATTTCTAAAGGGATAAATCAAATACACTCCATCATCTTGTCTTTCAACATTACTATAGAAAGCCTTAACTTGTTGTTGATCAAAATTATCCTTTATGGTTAGAAAAATACCCAACTTTTGAAATTGAAATTGAAGGGAAATCGACGTGATTAAAGCAGCGAAAAATAAAATTTTTCGATTTTCTTTCCTTAGATCATTACGAATTGACATGAATTAGTGATGGAATTGTTACCTCGTGAATTGCAGAAACGGATTTCGATCACAGCCAAGCAATAAGCGAAGCCTCTACCCGTCCACACGAATAGTTCTCCTCTGGTTCCCGGTGCTAGTCAAGCAATCAAAAGTTGAGAGAAAACTAGGGTTTGATTTCGCCTTAGGGTTTCTCAAAAGCTGTAACTCTGATTTCAGCACAAGAGTTATATTTATAGAACTCCTTGTGTGCTCTGAAATCAGCAATCACTATTGGGCTTCCGTAAGCCCATTAACCCATCAGCTTTCGCTAACTGATTAACGTCAATTGCTAAATGCACCCCATCTTATAAGTCTTACTTATATTTCTCCTTTTGACCATTCTATTATGTGTGACCCTATTGGTTCTTGTAACATTGGCAATAATATTAAATCTTATGTTTAATATTATAAACAGTGAGCGCTATCTAACAACACATCACTGCTACCCAAGTAACAAGAATGTCAAGTGATCTGACGAAACCTTTTCCATGATAATGCCTATGTGTACGATTACTCCATTGTCCTCATTTCTTTATTGAACACGAGGCATAGATTGCGTCACCCTTGTATTGCTCAATATTTATATTTCTTGATCACGAAACATACTGAATAACGAATAAGTCCAATATCTCATATTGACTTAATTCGGCATGGCCATGCATTTTTACAATCATATTTCATCAAGAGGCCTAAAGATATATCTCATGTTATGAAGGAGGGACAAATCCCATCTAGGACACTCATGTCCCTTAGCATGATTCGTCAAGTGCCCATTAACCAACATTATGGTTATCTTGTTATAGATAACGTTTGAATGACAATAAAACACTTGAGTCCACATCAAGGGGTCATAACGGTTTCAGGTCTAAGAGTGGTATACACCATTATCATTATGATAATAACTTAAGACGATTTCATAACATACTATGTAGTATTCTCACAGTGGGTCAATCCAGTATAAATATTACTCTTAATAGTCATACCTATGTATAGACTTAATATCTCATATTCCTGACCCATGAGATGTGGTCATCAGTCTACATACATAATAGTCTCCACGCTTTATTATTATTTTGATTTATATTAAAGCTTGACTACTGATACTTTTAAGAATAGTGTTCTTTCTGTTAATGTAATCTCATGATTAAGTCACACTTAATATTCCATCACATGAACCAACTATTCTGGGGACTTTATTAATCTCATAACAAGTGTAATAAAGAACACCATATTTTATTTAATAATAGAGTCACGATACATATGATAAGTTTAACATAAACTATTGGCCTCTAGGGCTTACACCAACAATCTCCCACTAGCATTAGAGCCAATCAGGCATAAGCCTAATAACTATAGATCTAGTATGACCATCATGCTTCTGCTGAGTCAGAGCTTTAGTCAGTGGATCAGCAACATTGTCTGATGTTGGTACTCTGCATATTTTCACATATCCTCTATCGATGATTTCTCGAATGAGATGATAGCGCCTAAGTATGTGTTTGGATCTTTGGTGAGATCCAGGTTCTTTGGCTTGTGCGATTGCTCCATTGTTATCACATAGTAATTCAATGAGATCCACAATGCTTGGAACTATTCCAAGATCAGAAATGAATTTCTTGATCCAAACAGCTTCTGTTGCGGCATTAGATGCATCAATATACTCGGCCTCGATTGTAGAATCAACGACTGTTTCTTGCTTTGAACTTTTTCCAGCTAACAGCACCGCCATTTAAGCAAAACACGTATCCAGATTGCGATTTGAAATCATCATGATATGTCTGAAAACTAGCATCAGTGTAACCAATTATAGAGAGCTCTTCCTGACCTCCATAGATCAAGAAAGTATCCTTAGTTCTTCTCAAGTACTTAAGGATGTTCTTGACAGCAATCCAATGACTGTTGTCTGGATTAGATTGGTACCTATAACACCCAAGGCTGACGAGGGCGGGGAGTGGTCGCCGATGCACAAGGCATGACAATGAGCGGCTCCTGACATCTTCTAGAGGAACCGAATCACATCAGAATGAGAGGGATCCTGAGGCCATGCAGGTATGGGATTGCATGGTTGAAGGAAGGTTTATAAGAATTGTTGGTACTACCTATATCAACAAGATGCATCTTCTTTTCGGTAGCCCAAACCATAAGAACTCCACAGTTAAGCGTGCTTGACTTGGAGCAATTTTGGGATGGGTGACCTTCTGGGAAGTTTCCCAGAAAGCGTGCGAGTGAGGACAAAACACGCTGAAAAGACTCATGTTGGTTTGTAGGGTCAGTCGGCAATCCTGAAAGTCATTTGGGGTGTTACAAATGGTATCAGAGCAGACCAATCACAGTACGATGTGGTTCGGGGACGAACCAAGCGGAAGCTGGTCGGCATGTAACACCCAAGGCTGACGAGGGCGGGGAGTGGTCGCCGATGCACAAGGCCTGACAATGAGCGGCTCCTGACAGCTTCTATAGGAACCGAATTACATCGAAATGAGAGGGATCCTGAGGCCATACACGTATTGGACTGCATGGTTGAAGGAAGGTTTATAAGAATTATTTGGTACTACCTATATCAACAAGATGCATCTTCTTTTCGGTAGCCCAAACCATAAGAACTCCACCGTTAAGCGTGCTTGACTTGGAGCAATTTTGGGATGGGTGACCTTCTGGGAAGTTTCCCAGAAAGCGTGCGAGTGAGGACAAAACACGCTGAAAAGACTCGTGTTGGTTTGTGGGGTCAGTCGGCAATCCTGAAAGTCATTTGGGATGTTACAGTACCTAAAGCATACGAGACATCTGGTCGAGTACATAACATAACATACATCATAGATCCAATTGCAGATGCATATGGAACATTGATCATTCGATCCCTTTCTTCATCAGTTGAAGGGGATTGTGCTTTTGACAAACTTATACATGATGACATAGGTATGAGTCCTTTCTTGGGCTCATACATATTGAAAAGTCTCAAGACTTTGTCTATGTATGTACCCTGACTTAAGCCAAGCAATCTTTGTGATCTATCTCTATAGATCCTGATTCCTAATATGTAGAAGGCTTCACCTAAGTCTTTCATAGAAAAGCATTTCCCTAACCAAGATTTGACATCTTGTAGTGTAGGGATGTCATTTCCGATGAGCAATATGTCATCCACATATAATACCAGAAATGAGACTATGCTCCCACTAACCTTCTTGTAAACACAAGGTTCATCTTCATTTTTAATGAATCCATACTGTTGTACAGTTTCATCGAAACGAAGATTCCAACTTCTAGAAGCTTGCTTCAATCCATAGATTGATCGCTGTAATTTGCATACCTTTTGGGTTTTATCAGGAATGCCAAATCCTTCAGGTTGTGTCATGTACACATCTTCAAGGAGATTTCCATTAAGGAAAGCAGTCTTGACATCCATTTGCCAGATTTCATAATCATGGTATGCAGCGATAGAAAGTAAGATCTGAATGGATTTAATCATTGCGACTGGTGAAAAGGTTTCATCATAGTCTGCACCAAGAATTTGTTTGAAGCCTTTAGCAACCAACCGCGCTTTGTAGGTATTTACCTCTCTGACCATGTCAGTTTTCTTTTTGAAAACCCACTTGCATCTTATATGATTAATTCCTTTAGGTGCTTCAACCAAGTTCCAAACTTGATTTGTGTACATGGAATCCATTTCATATTTCATGGCTTCAAGCCACTTCTCAGATTCAGGCCTAGTAATGGCCTCTTGATAAGTCATAGGCTCGCTTTGATCCATGAGCAATACGTCACATTCTTCTGATATGAGATACCTATATCTTTTAGGTTCTTGACGTATCCTATTTGACCTAAGTGTTATTGGAGTAGGATTTTCTGTCACAACAGTTTGTGTATCCTGCTCTTGTTTCTCCATTGGCGTACCACTACTTTGTGGGTCTTGAACTTCTTCAAGATCTACCTTTTTCCCACTAATTTCTTTGGAAACAAATTCCTTTTCAAGGAATACTCCATTTCTAGCGACAACAACTTTTCCCTCAGAAGGATTGTAGAAGTAGTCTCCTTTAGTTTCTTTAGGATATCCCACAAAGAAACATTTGTCATATCTATGTTCAAGTTTAGTGGACATTTGTCATTTCACATAAACTTCACAACCCCAAATCTTTAAATGTTTCACATTGGGTTTTCGACCACTCCATATCTCATATGGTTTCTTTTCTATCGCTTTAGATGAAACTTGGTTAAGTGTATAAGTTGTAGTTAATAAGGCGTGTCCCCAAAAGGAGTTTGGAATATCAACATGACTCATCATTGATCGGACCATGTCTAACAAGGTTCAATTTCTCCTTTCCAAAAGACCATTCCATTGTGGCGTTCCAAGAGGTGTGAGTTGGGATAAGATCCCACACTCTTTTAGATGCTTGTCAAACTCTTGGCTCAAATATTCGCCACCTCGATCAGATCAAAGCATTTTGATTTTCTTGCCAAGTTGGTTTTCTACTTCAATTTGAAATTCCTTGAAGAAAGTAAATGATTCAGATTTATGTTTCATTATATACACATATCCGAATCTACTAAAGTCATCAGTGAATGTAATGAAGTAATAAAAACCTCCTCTAGCAGGTGTGTTTAGTGGTCCACATACATCAGTATATATGAGACCTAAAAGATCACTAGACCTTTCACCTGTTCTGGTGAATGGGGTCTTTGTCATCTTTCCCAATAAACAAGATCAGCATGTCTCATATGATTCAAAATCAAAAGAGTCCAAAATTCCATCTTTATGGAGTTTGGAAATGCGATTTTCATTTATATGGCCTAAACGACAATGCCAAAGATAAGTTGGATTCAACTCATTGGTTTTCATCCTTTTTGTATTTATGTTATAGATTGGCATAACGAGATCAAGAATATAACGTCCATTACTCATAATTGCATTAGCATAATGAATATTATCCAAATAAATAGCGCAACATTTGTCTTTTATTGTAAACAAAAAACCAAACTTGTCTAGACAAGAAACATAAATAATATTCCTGCTAATTGCAAGTACATAATAGCAGTTCTCCAACTGAATTAAAAGACCACTAGGTAAAGTCAATTCATAAGTTCCAACAGATAAAGCAGCAACCTTTGCGCCATTGCCAACTCGTAGATCGACCTCCCCTTTTGCCAATGCTCTACTCGTTCTCAGCCCCTGCACATCAGTACATTTATGAGAACCACATCCAGTATCTAATACCCATGATGTTGAAGTAGACATATTAATTTCTATAACAAAAATACCTGAAGAAGTAGAAGCAACAGTTGCATTCTTTTTGTCTTCCAGATATTTTGGGCAGTTTCGCTTCCAATGCCCGGTCTTACCGCAGTAGAAGCACTTGCCCTCCTTAGCCACACCTCCAGTAGGCTTGAAAGCTTTGGTTGATGGCTTAGCAACTGCCTTGCCTTTGCCATTTCCCTTAAACTTTTTGGGCTTCTTGTTAGGCTTCTTGAACTTTCCATTGTTTACCATCAAGATGGCCTTTCCCTTTTCCTTCATGTTCTTTTCAGCAGTTCTTAACATAGCTGCAAGCTGTGGAAGAGTTTTGTCCATTTCATTCATAAGGAAATTCATGACAAAATGGCTAAAGCTTTCTGGCAACGATTGCAAGATAAGATCAATAGCAAGTTCCTGCTCAAGGGGTAAACCCAATCGCTCGAGGTTCTCAATGTACCCAATCATCTTGAGTACATGAGGTCCTACAGGACTTCCTTCTGACAGCTTAGTTCAAAAAAGGGCCTTGGAGACATCAAACCTTTCATGCCTAGCCTGCTCTTCATAAAGAGTCTGAAGGTGTTCGATCATATCGAATGCAGCCATGTTATCGTGTTGCTTCTGCAGCTCAGAGGTCATAGTTGCAAGCATGATGCAAGATACTTCCACAGCATCATTGAGAAGCTTACTATAAGCATCTCTCTCAGCCTTGGGAGCATTTGCAGCTGGTTCCTCTTCAGGAAGAGGTTCATCAAGCACATACAACTTTTTCTCATGTGTGAGGACAATCCTCAAGTTTCGGTGCCAGTCTAAAAAAATTGTTTCATTCAGTTTTTCCTTATCAAGGATTGATCACAAAATATTGTTTGAAGTGTTAGATGTCATCTACAATTTAAAAATATACAAAATAAGTATCATGAAAATAACATATTTAATTTGGCCTTTAATTAAATACGCTCCCACTATTTTATTCAAATCAAATGACCTTCAAACATTTAATTCGGAAAATCCCGTTAGAAGATTTTATAGTGGGTTGAAATCCTTATTTCACCTTGTTTTGAGTCAGCGAGGGTTAATCCCCCAAAACATAGTTATTTAGTTAGGAACATTTCCAATTGTATCTTATACAACTTTCAAATCAATTGGGCGAGTAACTCTTACTCTAATCTATCATATAGACATTTCCCAATTCTTGCTTCTAAATTTATTCTAATCTTATTAAAATTAATTTATTTAAGTTAAACCCAAAAGAATAACAATCAGGTAAATGAGATTACCGCACCGCGACTTACAAATATAGAACATGTGCTTCACTAAGGCAAACCCACACATTCATTATTAGTCTTGAAGGGTGTTATCCTTTTGGAAAGCATTAAACTTAATATATTACTTTGAAGGATTTTATTTAGTTTGATCTCACCTCACTACAGCTTATATATATATATATATATATATATATATATATATATATATATATATATATATATATTCGCACTCCAATCATTCAAGCATGCATAACAATTATACAAATTAAAAATGACATGATTATGGTCTCTTAACGCTATGATTCTCTCAAGCCAATGAGAGAATCTAAACTAATCCTAGAAACGACCTTGCTTCTTCAAGCTAGACTTCCAGGGCTAATCTAACGTCAATAGTCCTATTACCTCCTTGTATTCTAATTACATTACATATAAGAGAAACTCATTTTACATACGAGGGAGTGGATGAGAAGAGAATGTGCATATAGAATTCAAGAGAGAGGCACGACACGCAGGTCATATTTCAAAATTCCAAAGTAAAAAATAATGAGACTAAGGCCATAATCATTCACAAAACAACAATAAACACACCTTTTATTATTATTAACACCTCATAATTAAATAAATTAAATTAAAATTTGGCAATTAATCACACTACGCAGATTCGCTGAGTGTTAAAAACACAATATTATTTTGTTAAACGTTCTAACATTTGGTTTAAGTTTTATTTTTTAGACATTTTAGAGTACATAATTGTTTTGAATTAGAAATCAAAACAACATAAACCTCAACATTCTATCATCACATTTCAGTCGAGCAGCACTAAAGGAAGATGTGTGTCGAGTCTCAACACATGGTTTGGATATACTTTTGACAACACTTTGTCATACTCTACCATTGTTTCCTCGGAGTTCAAGTTAGCACATTCACGATCAAGTTTAGTAAGCTTGCTCCAATGAGCAAGAGTGAAGGAGATAACCTTATTTCTAAAGGGACAAATCAAATACACTCCATCCTCTTGTCTTTCAACATTACTATAGAAAGCCTTAACTTGTTGTTCATCAAAATTATCCTTTATGTATAGAAAAATAACCAACTTTTGAAATTGAAATTGAAGGAAAATCGACGTGATTAAAGCAGCGGAAAATAAAATTTTTCGATTTTCTTTCCTTAGATCATTACGAATTGACATGAATCAGTGATGGAATTGTTACCTCGTGAATTGCAGAAGCAAATTTCGATCATAGCCATGCAACAAGCGAAGCCTCTACTTGTCCACACGAACAGTTCTCCTCTGGTTCCCGGTGCTAGCCAAGCAATCATAAGTTGAGAGAAAACTAGGGTTTGATTTCGCCTTAGGGTTTCTCAAAAGGTGCAACTCTGATTTCAGCACAAGAGTTCTATTTATAGAACTCCTTGTGCGCTCTGAAATCAGCAATCACTATTGGGCTTTCGTAAGCCCATTAACCCATCAGCTTTCGCTAACTGATTAGCGTCAATTGCTAACGTTGGCAATAATATTAAATCTTATATTTAATATTATAAACAGTGAGCGGTATCTAGCAACACATCACTGCTACCAAAGTAACAAGAATGTCAAGTGATCTGACGAAACCTTTTCCATCATAATGTATATGTGTACGATTACTCCTTTGTCCTCATATCTTTATTGAACACAAGGCATAGATTGTGTCACCCTTGTATAGCTTAATATTTATATTTCTTGATCCCGAAACATATTGAATAACGAATAAGTCCAATATCTCATATTGACTTAATTCGGCATGGCCATGCATTTTTACAGTCATATTTCATCAAGAGGCCTAAAGATATATCTCCTGTTATGAAGGAGGGACAAATCCCATCTAGGACACTCATGTCCCTTAGCATGATTCGTCAAGTGCCGATTAACCAACGTTATGGTTATCTTGTTACATATAATGTTTGAATGGCAATAAAACACTTGAGTCCACATATAGGGGTTATAGTGGTTTAGGTCTAAGAGTGGTATACACCATTATCATTATGAGAATAACTTATGACGATTTCATAACATACTATGTAGTATTCTCACGGTGGGTCAATGCAGTATAAATATTACTATTAATACTCATACCTATGTATAGACTTAATATCTCATATTCATGACCCATGAGATGTGGTCATCAGTCTACATACATAATAGTCTCCACACTTTATTATCATCCCGATTTATATTAAAGCTTGACTATGGATACTTTTAAGAATAGTGTTCTTTCTGTTAATGTAATCTCATGATTAAGTCACACTTAATATTCCATCACATGAACCAACTATTCTAGGGACTTTATTAATCTCATAACAAGTGTAAAAAAGAACGCAATATTTTATTTAATAATAAAAGTCACGATACATATGATAAGTTTGACATAAACTATTGGCTTCTAGGGCTTACACCAACAGAAATAGAGCAGGAAAATCAATCCCCGTTTGAGCAGAAACATTCAAATTACGTAAATTTTGAGAGTCAACTTTATTGGGGTAAAATTTTTGCATGTACCTTTCAAAATCCTTGTCATTAAGTAGATCTTGAACATGAACAACATTCCCTTAAGATGAAGCACTAACAACTTTCTTCTTGCCCTTCTTGTCAGCCATACTGATTTTCAGATTTGGACCCATTTGAAAAAATTCAAGAGATGAAGATTTGTTGAAATGGGTTAAGAGGATAGATTATGAATTGAGAGAGAAAGGGTGATGATAATTTTGAGAAGTTATAAGATAGTGAAGGGTTTTGAGTGTTGGAGTGGGTATTTAAAAAATGGGATAAAAAGGGTTGAAATGAGTGTTTTGGTTGGAAAGCCACGATGCAAAGGAGTTTTTCGAATTTGTCCCATGTGATTTGAATCACTAAAATTCTGATTCGTATCATTTGATTCGAATCGATTTGTTTGCTTACAAAAATTGATTCGAATTAAATCTTCTAATTTGTGAAAGAATCAAAAATTTTGAAGTTAAATTGTTATTTCAAACAAGATTCAACCTTGGAATCAAATGTGTCATTTGCATGCATAAATCCATGACAATGTATATGTCAATGTGAGTAAATTAGACAAGAGATGATATGTGAAAACAAAACAAGTTGCAAGTACACAATCGCAATTGGATACAAGCAAGCATGCAAGATAAGACACAATGAAAAAAAATAGCATGTGAGAAGAGACACATCAAACAAAATATCAAGACCTCATGCACAAAGTTACAACTATGACATGATATATATCAAGTAACATTAAATCCAATAAGTGTAAGCATGTTTGATATAATACATGGCAACAAACATCATTATAAAACAATAGAAAAACATACCTAGAGAGAACAAAAGGAGGATGAAGATCCTCTACCTTGAAGCTTTGATGCTTAACCCTTGCCTTGTACCACAAGCTTTATAAATGAATAAAAGAGTGTGCAAGGGTCTCTATTTATAGTACATCATTACTTAGTGGTTAAGAAAAGAAAACTAAGGTTTTTCCACTAAAAACAGCTTAAAAACCAAGTAACCAGCACTCCCTAGTCATGCTCATGTGTAGGGTGAATAGTGTGAGGTGCAAGGGAGCATGAGGCAGTAACAAATGCTACCTCATGCGAAGGGGCGCTTTTGGCAGCCCCTCCTGTGCGAATATTGCAGATTTCATCTCTTTTTTCAAGTGTTCTTCCGTCTTGCAATGCCTTGGAACTTGAAATGAATATACTTCACTTTGTATTATCTTCAAATACCTTCTAAGAACCATTGATCTTCAATCTTTATATCCTCGATCCATCACGTGATCTCTTGTTTTTCCAATTTACATGATTTCTCACTAAAAAGACTCAAAACACCTATGGAGTTGCATGATTTAGGATAAAACTGAATTACAACGACACGAATGGAAACAATACAAAAAGTTCCTCAAACCATTGACAACTCCTCAAAATGACTTCTAATTTCCTTCAAATGCAAAGAAAATAACTAAAAACATAGCCTAAAATATCATATGATGTTCCATCATCAACTAGCTTTCAACCTTGTGATTTCATGCTCATGTTCCTTGAGCTTTTCAAATAGAGTGGTGATGTCTAGAATGTCGAGATTTTGAGACTCCTTGGTGGAGGTTACCTATGGTTACCATTCCCTAGTCATACAGTTCAAAACTATATTAGTGCAATGTTGGTTTGAAATTGTTTCACTAAGGTTTTGTATATTATTAACTATATGAGTGAATCTCATTTGTATAAGAGAGATGATTTCATATTCTTCCATATGAAACAACTCATATTGTTGAGTGAGTGTATTAATATTTGATTGTTTGACATCTTCAGTACCCTCATGGAGAGTTTCTAAAGCGTCACATATTGCTTTAACTGTTTTACAATGTGAAACTGAGTGATACTCATTTATGCCTAAGGAAGAGATGAGTATGTTCCTCGATTTCAAATAGACCTAGACTTTCTTATTATCATCGGCTATCCAATTGTTCTTTGTTTTGTGTGACACCGTCAATATCTATATGTAGTTCAAACCGCCTATTGATGACGGCATCCTAAACATCCATGTCAACCGATTGAATATGCACACTCATGCATTCTTTCCAATAGTCATAATTGTCACCATCGAAGATGGGAGCACTATTGTACACCCCTTTAGAATCCTTGCTCGTCATAGTAACTATTTCGGTGGTTAAACCGTGACCAAAGACACCAGGCTCCTCATGTCACTTGTTGGCAAATCTGACGAGTGTAACGATAAGCTAGGGGGGTGAATAGCTTTCCTTTAAAAAATTTATCGGAGCCGTGTTTTGAAAAAGTGTTTGAATCAAACAAATTTGACTATTAGAATTGATGCAATCGATATAAATATATAAAGAAATCAAGCAAGCAATTCTAAAATACAATTCAAATTTAAATGAGAAATTCACACTTGAATTAATGTTGCCAATCAATTATTAATACACAATGTAATCTACAAAACCAATAAACAATTTCAATCCAGACATAACCTTAGACAAGAAATAACTAACACAAGAACTATACACTTATGATAAATGTGATAGGATAAAGAACAAGTTAATCTATAATATGACAAGTGATTGAATTGATAAATTTGTTGATCAAAACAATATTCTTGAAAACTAGGTTTGAAATTATTCAATCACAAAACATATAACAATTAACCTAATTCATCATTAACATATGTAAAAGTAAATTCACTGAAATTAAAGAGTAAAGGAAAAGAGAACACCGAATTTATAGAGGTTCTCATATCATCCTCGCTAAGGATACATCCTCTCTTCTTCGAAGAAGACGTCTCTTCTACGGACTTCCACTAGAATGTTGAAAATGTATACAAGAATAAATTACAAGGTTCCTTCGATTTATGAATCACCACAATCCTAAATCTTCTACCCTATGTAACCACTCCAATGCCTCCAATCTTCAAGCTCCTTGAAATTGGATGAATTCTAAGGCCTTTAGGTCAATCTAGCATGCAATCCTTCGATCTTTTACCCAAAATTCGCTTCGATCTCCTTCAACCTTGATTATTTGAGAAGCAACCCCCACAATTACCTTTGGAGGTGAAAAGTGTTGGAAAAATTAGACATAGAATTATTATAAAGTGATAAACAATAAGAAATATTGTATCCAATTAATACAAATCTAAATAACATAAATTAAGGAGTAAGTAAACTTATCGGTTTTATTGACTGAGGCGTGCAATGCACTGGCCTTAAGAGTATTTTGCCACCACGGATACGTTACCCGATGCGGTTGGTCTCACGGTTAGTACTCTCCAGGAAACAACTTGCTAGCACCGCATGTGAATTAGCAAGGTCTCATGAACAACTTTTGGATGCTTATGAGAACTTAATATATATTTGTTATTTGTGATGAAATGACCTATGATATATTGAAGCCATAATACTTCAGCAACTATGTAATATTCTCTCTTCCTCACGTCTCTTTGTTCAGCAACTTATCTCGTATAAATATAACCCATTAAGCAAAATATGAACGTTAATCGTTTCATAGCGGAAAATCCTATTAATTAGGATTGACTTGGTAGTATACTATTAATTTTAGATATGATGAAGATTGATGTGTTAGCCATGAACATTGTTTTGAATCAGGGGTTTCCAAATGAAGAATTATACGAATTGACAAAATTTTGATTTGAATCATACTTCCAGAAGGGAGTAATGATTCGTATAATTTTTTCTTTTAAACAAAGTTGATTCGAATCAAATACTTGAAACACTTGAGAAGATAAACCCGGAGGACAAAATGATTTGAATCAAAATATGCAAGATATCTTTGATTCGAATCAATACCTCAAAAAATCAAGTTTTGCATGAAAATACTTTGTAAAACCAATCTTATTTCTAGCTATCCAATACAAGTATGTTTCCAGACAGAGAGTGGCACAATGGATTTGAGAGATTTAGATATCAAAAAGGTGCTTTACAAGTTAAGTTAAGACAATGAAACAAAACAACATGGATTAAACTATCAAAACTAGACATCATCAAAATCAAACATAAATGATCAAGGTAGTAACAACAATAATTATTGATGTGATTCATTTAATAATATTTTTTCGATGTGTCAGGTCGTTGAGAAATTGATTATCTCCCTTCAGAATTCTCTCAATTTTTCTCAAGTAGAATCTCAAACATTCAACTTGAGAGTTTTTCAAGTAGGGACATTAACAAATAATAATAATAATAATAATAATAATAATAATAATAATAATAATAATAATAATAAAAGTAGTGACTCACCCTAATCAAAGGTTCCCACCTATGAAGTCTGGATACGTAGTACGGGTGCGGGTACGATATGATACGGGTACGTGGATACGTGAAATTTTAAAATTTAGGATACGATACGGCTAAGATACGTTAACAAAATATTTATATTAAAATTTATATGCATGTAAAATACTTGAAAAAAAAATAAGCATCGATTACTCTTCAATAATCTATAATCATAAAAGTTACAATTTACAAAAAATAATACATGTGATCAAAATAAAAAAATGAAACCTTTTTTGTAACACCCATATAGAGATTGCCTAGGATCTCTTACGAGTATTAAAATTTCGTACCGGATACATTAAATACAATACAGAAAGTTTACATTTGATTATACAATACATAAGTTTCTGATACAACCCAAATATCCGATACAAAACATCCTCCGTAATATACATCATAATACATCACTATATACAAACATCCAAATATAACATAAGCAACACGATCAATCCAAAGCTTTCTCTTTACCTTTACGTCGTGCTTCCTGCTGAGAACCTGCACCAGAAGGAAAGGGATGAGACATAACGTCTCAGTGAGCTCCTACCCTACCTACTGTTGGCAACCACAGGGAACCTAGGGTCGCCGTGCCTACCTTGGCAATCTTGGGAATACCTACGATCGCCAAGTCTTAACCTTACATATTTCGCGATCAAGGGGAAATTACTAGGATCGCTGCTTGTCTTTTTCTTTGCATTTCATATTCTGTTCTTAAGTCTTAAACTTATTCTTATACTTAGTGATCTTGGGGGAACAACCTATGATCACTTCTTGTTCATTAGGAACTAATTGTCATAATTCTCAATACATATAAAATTTACATATTCATCTTTAAGTTAGAAGTTAGCGTTGAACAAACAATAATTATCTTGGTTCATTTTACGGAGTGCATCCGGGTGGAGTAACCCCGAAGTACATCTCCCATCATACCGGTGAAAATTCCTATCATATCAGGCTAACACCGGACTCCTCTTATCGTTGTGTGGACAACTCTCTCGATGAAGTCCCATCCGGCGAATCCCGGAGTCTGCTGAACACAACTTAACTTTGCATGTAGACAACCCTCTCGGAGAAGTCCCATCCGGCGTAACCCGGAGTCTGCTGAACATGCTTAATCTTTTAACTTACGTGTGGACAATCCTCTCGGAGAAGTCCCATCCGGCGAACCCCGGAGCTTGCTGGACACGTTTAATATAGTCTTATAACTTACGTGTGGATAGCCCTTTCGGAGAAATCCCATCCGGCATAATCCGGAGTCTGATGAACACGTTATCATATCCTTTAATATAATTCTTGACTTATTGTATGTATATCCGTTACATAAAACCATTCTAAGACATATCTATTGCATTCCTTAAGGGATTCTATCTCCCAATGCTTAATATAAAAGTGTAGAGTCTTAGGCTTATCGTTGTCATAAGCCACTGCTTAGTTGCTAGACATTTCCATATCCGTCTAGACTTTGCCCTCTTAATTCTAAACTATTTAAAGTCATAGCTTGATCCTTGTTCCTCACATTTTCATCCTTTTTGGGAACCTCTTGAATGAGTTAGAATGGTTGTTTTTGTTTCTAAAATGTTTACGGAGAAAACGGATGCGAAAAACAATGCCTACACGCTCCAGAACACCCAAAACAGCTAAGCTGCCATGGCTGTTCTGGGCTTGGTCGCTTGAAGCGACAGCCTGATCGCTTGTAGCGACGGTAGGCAGAACAAAATTCTGCCTGGTCGCTGTAGTGAGCTCCAGCTCGCTGTAGCGACCATGACAGGTCCAGAAATCTCAAAAATGGCATTTTTCATCATTCCAAACCATCCCAACACACCCAAGCTTCCCAAATGGTATAAAAAGGATTTTCTTACACATATAAACCACTTGAACATAGCTGGAACAAGGAATTAGCAAATAACATAATCTAGGGCATATTTCATAAAATTGCTCTAAGTTAAATTAACTCTCAAACTTACTCAAAACGGGTTCTAAAACCCTAGGGAGCTCACCTACGCCTTGATTGGTGCTGGTTAGTTCCTGAACCTTAAGCTCTAACTTGTCTCCTTGCTTTTCTTCTTACTTCTCTTGTTCTAACTTCCAAAACTAAGCTTGTTTTGCTCAAATCTCTCAAAGAATTGGATGAAAGCTTGATGGGTTTGGTGAGAGTGAGGAGGGGGTGAGTTTAGGGGTGAGGGATGAGAGAATTCTGAATTGAGAGAGTGAAGGGAAGAAGATAATTGAAATGAAAAAATATCTAGTTCCCTTATTAATAAATCCTCCCTTCCCACAATATTTCAAAAATGCCATCCTATAATTACCATAATGCCATGCTTGCATAATAAGCTTCTAATACCAATAATAATTGTCTCTAAGCGGGATATTACATTTTTCGTATAAATCATATTCTATTTTCATTCATATGTTAGAATATCAACAAATCCATCAATAAAAGAACTCAAAACAAAGTTTGTTTAATGTTGATTGATTGAAACTCCTCTCTCGTTACTTTCATCCACCAAAAACATAATTTTTAATTGGTTAATCAAAAAACAATTATAGTGATTCATATCTTAAATTGAATCATATACATCTTCATTGAATTTTCACAACGCAATCTCACTTTTTTACCCTTCATTTTTTTTTCCAGGATACGTCTCTGTGAAGTATCTAATAAGTATATGTGTGTATCTGTCGGGTATCTTATAAGTATCCGATAAAATATATATTTTAAATTAAAATAATTAATTCTGATACTCCGTGGATACATATCCGAGAGTATCCATAGAGTATCGATATCCGATACGTATCCGATACGGGTACGTCTCCATTTTGGAGTATTCGGGTTTCATAGGTTCCCACCTATTTCCACTACCCGCCATGTGTCCTTTGATTCTTCTCTCTCCCACAATCTCTTTATTTTCTTCCAATCTTATCTCTTCTCACCCTTATATTTTCGGCTGTAGAAGCAAACATATGATCAGGTCTTTGGTGCTTATTGCTGATGATGCTAAGAGAGGTTGCTTCTCTTTTCCATCTTGCTAAAATGCGATCTCCATGTCATTTTTGTCCACTATATCAAAAAAAAGTCATTTTTGTCAATTATCCAAAAAAAAAAAAAAACGAAAACGTGTGTTAAAAATAAGTGATGAAATGTATTACCAGCATTTTTCTAAAAAACAAATTGATTAGGTTGTTAAGTAAATTATATGACTTTTCTCTCTTTAGAAATAATCTAATCTAATATATTTTAGGCTAAATTACATAAAAGGTCCTTTAAGTTATTTAATTGTAACAAATTGGTCCTTTAAGTTTCTTTCGTACCACTTAGGTCCTTTATGTTAATTAATTGTAACAAATTAGTCCTTTAAGTTTTTTCCGTACCAATTAAGTCTTTTAAGTTATTTAACTGTAACAATTTGGTGTATTTTAGATCTTAAAAATGTAAGTTATTCGGGGCTTAAAAGTTACAATTGTATAACTTAAAGGACCTAAGCGTTACAAAAAATACTTAAAAGACCAACTTGTTACAATTAAATAACTTAAAGGACGTAAGTGGTACGAAAAAAACTTAAGGACCAATTTATTACAATTAAATAATTTAAAGGACTTACATTATAATTTAGCCAATATTTTACTTCTCTGTATTATCCAACACACACGCTTTAATGAGTCATGACATTTACGGATACCGCTTAACATGAAGCAACCCGCAACCGCACGAATCATGTTCCAAAGTAGAAACGTGAAAGCATCGTATGGTTACGTGTGTGGAATCCCATGTTGAACCAATCAAAAATTCAGAATGGTCTATTAACCATTAAATTTAATGCAATTTGTTGTAAATAAAACTGGTTAAATTATCTCTTTGTAAATATCCCCTGTACTTCCATAAATAAATTCTTTGCTTTTGGAAAAATAAATAAAACTGGTTAAATTAAATTTTTGACTTTTACTTTATTTTTTTGGTTTTAAATTGGTCTTTCTAAATTTTTAAGTTTCAAATTTATGTTTTTGTTCCCAAAAAAGAAAAATATGTTTTTGTCAAGTGGCTGAACTGGGACCGAATGTAGAGATTTAGGCCCTGTTTGATAAAAATAAGTTATAAACTAACTGATAGCTGATAAGCTAACTGATAACTGATAGCTTATAGCTGAAAAGCTCGTTTATTAAAAATAATGTGTTTGATAAAATTAGCTGTTGAAATTGCTGATAAATATAAAATGACAAAAAAAGACATGTTTGTTTAATATTTTTTCATAAATTATATACATAACTTTTTTTACTTATTTTTTTTTAATATTTAAATTTATTTCAAATTACTTTCATCTCCAAAATGATAAATGTGTTTTATGAATTCAATTAAAAAAAATTATTTAACTAAAATGACTTCAATTTTTATTGTATATTTTATTTAAAATTATATATTATATTATATGAAATAAGAGCAACGTAAAAAAAAAAAAGTGAACAAAGAAAATATAAAAAGAACTACAACTTGAGTGATACATATGGGTAGTACGTAAGTTGGTTGCACCAATATATAAAAAGTGGGTAGTTTTTTTTTTAAAGATATAAAAAGTGGGTAGTTACATATGAATATGGATGGTTTTTAAAAAATAGTAATATTAAAATAATAAGGTTAAAATCGGAAGAGAATATAAGAAGCTATAAGTTATAAGCTCAAAAGCTACTTGAAATAGCATCTCAGAAAAAGCTATAAGCTCACGAGAAAAACTTGTTATCAAACACGTCATGTTTTGATCGAACAAGCTTATAAACTAACTTTTCGTCATTACCAAACACAGCCTTAGAGCACAAGCTCTGGCTACTAATATAACTTACTAACTTGTCATAAAAAAAGGTTTTGATTTTCTCTTTTAATTTTTTGTTGTTTCAAATGTAGTTGTTTATGTTTAAATTGTGTTAGAAAAGAGATAAATTGGTACAACTTTTGGTAAAATATTAAAGGATCATATTATAAAATACAAAGGGACTATTTTGAAGAAAATATTAAGGAGTCAATTGAAATTTTTAAAAGTTGAGATATCAAACTCAAAAGATAAATAAAATAAATGTGAATTAAGGTCTTTTAGTGGTTTCAATACGATAGAGACACGTAAAATAAGAGAGCCTAATAAATAAGAAAGTTTTGATTGAGTTCAATAGGTTAATGAGTTTTATTTAATGATGAATTGCTCATAAGAATTTATATATGTTAGATTTCTGATTGAAATGCTTGGTCAGACGATACTTATTTCACGACATATTATCAGAACCCGTTTCCTGAAAACCGAAGGGTAAAAAAAAAACTAGCTAGAAAACATTTTTTTTTATATTGTTATAGGGTGTTGGAGGAACTGGGAAGTTTATGGTATAGGGTGTTAGGTGCTCGTTATGGAGAGGAATGGGGCGATTGAGATATAGGGAAGGATGAGGATCGGTGTGGTGGTAGAATTTGAATAAGATCAGAGAGGGTGTAGGTGTGAGAGATGAAGGTTGGTTGCTTGATAATATTTGGTGTGTGATGGGAGATGGGTCCAATACTCTGTTTTGATGGGACCCTTGGGTTGGATGATATTTCCTTTAATGTTAGGTTCGTAAGGCTTTTTGAGTTAGTTGATAATAAATTGGCAACAGTAGCTGAAAGGCATTCTCTAGGGTGGGGGTGCATGTGGAGGCGTGGAAGTGGCGTAGGCGGTTGTTCGCCTGGGAGGAGTAGATTATGGAGTGAGTTGAGCTGCTGACATCAGTTGTTTTGCATGTTGATGGGGAGGATCGTTGGGTTTGAAAGTTACATGCTTTCTAGTGTTACATAGTGAGTAGTTCTTATAACAAATTAGTTGTGGTGGATGGCGATACTTCCTAAGATAACAACCATGTTGTGTGGTTAAAAGCGGTTCCGTTAAAAATATCTATATTTGCTTAGCGGATGCTTCATAACCTTCTTTCTGCTAAGGACAATTTGGCAAGGCGAATAATTATTACTACTAATGTTCAAAATTGTTCTGGTAATTGTGGTTCTCTTGAAGACAGGGATCATTTATTCACGAGAAGTGATTTCTACGGGTAACCTTTGGCCTTTATTATCAAGCTAGGATTCTCATTAGCATTTCATGGAACTTTATCATATCATCTTTCTCAATTTTGCGGTTTAGGGGGTTTCTTGAAACACGTTCGATCGGTTTTTCATATTAGTTGGCTATCAGTTGTGTGGGTTATTTGGAAAGAAAGACATAGACGCAATTTTCAGAAACAAGGGGGACCACTTGCAATCTATAAGTGAAAAAGTTAAGGTTCGGTCTTTTTGGTAGTTGAAATCGAGATATGTTACATTCGATTTTGACTATGTACCATTATTCGAGGCTTAACCTTATTCCTTGTCTTACAACTGTAACTTAGCTTAGTTTCTCTTTTTCTTCTTTTTTGACTTTATTGTGTAATGTATCTTTGTGGCTAACTTTAAGTTTGTTCTAACACATCTTGTGTTGGAAGGACATGTTTGGTATGGTAATATATTTTATTTTGACCATTTAAAAAAACATAATTTTTAGATTTTTAATTTGAATATTTTATTTTTTAGATTATATAGAATAACAAAATTATCTTTATGATATATTTTACATCAAATTTTAAAATCAAACATTAATTATATCAATTTAAATTCATATTTTTATCAAAAAATATTTATAGTTTGATAATTTTTAATGTAAATTATATATATATATATATATATATATCAATTTAAATTTTTTTTTTTTTTAAATGAGAAAATTACTTTTTTATCATAGTTTTTTTTTGTTTTAGTTTTTGTTGCAAGTGGGGAAAAAGAAAAAGAAAATAAAGAAAACAAGCTAATGTCTGACAAAAGAGATATTTAGAGCATCAACAAGCCACGAAAAAGATAAAACCAAAATGTCTGCATCTAAAACCACTATCAGCTAGGCCACCCCTGAGGACTAGGTATGTAAGGGGGCCAATATATTTTTTTATCCGCGTTTTGTTTTATAATAGTGTTATAAAAATAAATAGTTATGTAAGTGGGTCATTTTTTCATTATTTTTTTTTATACATATAAAATGTCAAAAATGAGACCGACTATCATATAAGTTTCTAACCTAACTCATCCCCAAAAATTTAATTAGAATTAAAAATATCATAAAGTAACATGATTAACATTTGTTTTTGGTACAAGAGAGGGGATTAACATTTTTCTTTTGTAACTTATCATATTTTATTTGTTCAAAAAACTTATCATATTTTATTGTCTCTTCAAAAATCAAATATTAAACTGAAAGAAGATATAACAATCTAAAGGAATTAAAGTGAAACAAAAAAAAGCAAGATAAATGAGCAAATCTTATTTTTTAAACGCTGTCAACAGAAAATCTTATTTTTAATTTATTTTCAAAATAACATTAATTTATTTTTGACAAAATAGTAACATTGCCACAAAATGGCTTTTGAAGTGTATAAATAGCCCTTTAGTTCAAAGCAACAAAAAGCAGATACAAACAAAACAAAGGCTGCCTGCAACAAAAGAAAATAGTGGGTTGGGTTGTGTTTATTTTCTTCAACCATATTTGATCCATTCCCATTCCTATTCCTAATCCTATTAATAATCCATTTTTTTCTCAATTTAATACTATTTTCACTTGTTATTTTTATCCTTATTTATAGCCGAATCGTTTTCCATTACCATTTCAACCTGTTTCTTTGTTGCACCGTTACCCTCTTAACTCACAATTAATGCAAATAAATTACCATAAATCAAGCATTGCATAGAACACTAAACCCAGATGCCAGAAGAAATAAAATCACAAAAAGAATAGAACTTCGTGATTGTTTTCATTGGTTTTGTGTTATAGAGAAAAGGGTCGAAGAGAGAGAATTTTTGTTGGGAATGGTGATCATAAACCAAGCAAGGAGGATTGAAGGAAAAGTAATGCGATTAGGGAAATACGAATTGGGAAAAACACTTGGTGAAGGAAATTTTGGAAAAGTTAAATTGGCTAGGGATACTGATTGTGGACAATTTTTTGCTGTTAAGATTCTTGAAAAGAATAAGATTGTTGATCTTAATAACACTGATCAGGTTTGTGTTTCAATTCTTAATTTCATGTTTTTTTTTTAATCTCTTTTGTGTTTTTATTACAAATTGATCACTTTTTAATATTTGGATTTTTGTATAATTAACAACAAATTCACAAACATTGATTTAATTAATTAATTGGGTTTAATTTTCATTTTGTTTGGCTTTGATTTGTGAAACTTTATGTTCTTGTATCTATCATGCCTGTTGGAATTCTGGATTAATGTTAGAATTAATCATGTTAATCTTCAATTATGTTTTATTTCATAGAAAGATTGAAAAACTAAGTTTATTTTGATTTGTGGTGGTTGAAAATTTCAGATAAAGAGGGAGATATCAACCTTGAAGCTTCTGAAACATCCTAATGTTGTTAGATTATACGAGGTAACATCCTATGATTCACCTGCAATTATCTGCAATCAATAAGAAATCTGAAATGAATGGTTGCTAATTTTACATCGATCTTAGGTTGAATTTTAGGTCGGATATCGAGTTTTAAAAAAAAAATTTAGTTTATGAATGGATGAACAGATTTCCAGTATAAAATAACAGGTGGCACCGAAAAAACACTGTTTTGCGTTTTTCCCACGTTGTTTGTTTTCTTCCACAATGACACACTGTTTTGATACACAACTGAATCCTAAATTATTGCTTATTTGTATTTTATATTTTTTTACCAAAATTCAAGAGTGTTTATATGGACATTAACCTTTATATATGTGTCGATTATTCATTTTTTAATTTTTAAAACAAGTATGGATGATGAAATATATGAATTTCTTTGTAAAAAATGTATTTATTTTAAAAATCCTTCACCTATATGAAGCACGGATACTAACACGCTGACGCTGCTAATTATTTGAGAAAATCACATAATTTAGTATAATTATGTGTTGGTGTCGGACAGGTAGTATCCATGCTTCATAGTTCCTCACTCTTAACTATAAAATGCTATTTTAGCATTCTTTTACACTTTACATGCTGATGTATTTAATGTCTAATTTTCTTTTAAGATGTACTTTATGTCTATTATGTAAGAGGATATATGGCTGAAATTTGAAGATTTTAAGGTTCAATGTAAAAATTATGTCTGATCAGGGACTATTGTCTCCCTTTGGGAATAATTTATTCTTTCCAGGGTGCAAAAATATATTAATGTACTGGTTTTGCTAAAATTGTTAAAATTTCAACCAGAGAAGCAACTTATGTTCCTTTTGCTTTTTATGTGTTGTTCTTTAAAAAAACTATGCATACAAGTGCATGTGATTTTCAGATTCTAGAAATAGGAAAGGTGTGAAAGAAGCATCTATGCCCTTCTTAGACAATGTCACACTCATTAATATAGGGATTTGAATTTAATGCAATTACTCCTCTATAAATTTCGTGTCCGTTCGGTCAAGATCGGTTGTTCAAGATTGCTCAAGATCAAACAGTCCAAATTTAGATCGATATTTCAATTTCTTTTAAAATCCAAATATTCATTAAAATACAAATTGTTTGATCTGATCCAACGGCCAACCAACGTATACTAACCTACTGAAAAGTCCAACTCCCATTAATAGTGAACACTCCAAGCATCTAGGTCCAAATATCAAACAATTATTGTTTCTCCTATTGTCATAATGGATGCACGTTATGTGTGACCAATCTGCCCCTAAGTTTTTATCATGTGTTTTGTCTTCAACCGAATATGAAAATATTAATGAGATGTTACAACCAAGGATAGTAACTTCCAACACCCCAATTAACACAAAGACTTTTCTTTTTAATTGATTGAGGTTTGTTTGTGGACCCGTAATAATAATGTGCCGTTTTGATACTAAATTTGGAGCAAAGTTATCTACCAAAACACGTTAGGAATCCATAATTTGTTAACCTTCGAGTACACCTTTAGACTTTATGCTTATAGAGTTTTTAATTTTATTGGTTAGGTTCTTTTCAAGTTAACATGAATAATTGAAAGCCTACACAGTTGGCACATCTAGTCATCATACCTTTATAGACTAGTTGTGATTTGAGTTGGATTTCTTTGTGGATAATATATTTTTTTTACTCATAAATAATCTTATATTTTTTTTTGTATATAAAATTAGACTCATAAAATCATGTTAGTTGATGATTGGATCTAACATAGTATATGGTGTGTCTTGTTCGATCTAAATGATTAGGTATGAAAATTTTAATTATTGAAATATACGTATGTTTTCTTGTGTGAGATTGGCGTGAGATGTCATTTTCCTTTCAATTATAGCATATCATGGAAATCTAATAATTTATTCTCAAATTGAAAAATAATCAATTTAGTCCCATTCAAAGCTTTCATTATTTTTTCGTTTGACATATAGGTTACTTTCTTTGATTACAAAAAACAAATTAGTTTATATTAAAAATAGTTTTCATATTTGTCCACGTAATTGCTGTTATTTTAATACCTTAAGATTAGTATAAGGTAAAACGTGAAGGAACAAATTACTGATATCATTGGTCTATGTTAGTGGCATTTATTGATTAGTTTAATATCTTAAACCATAGTTTAGTTGTGATATAAAGTTTTCAGCTGTCAGCAAAACTTAGCCATTCAAATGTGACATGATTTAAAAATGTAGCTAAGATTAAAGTTAAATTTTTTATAATTTAATAATCATGAATGATTGATTGACATTGTAAAAACATTATTGTATATTGTTGTGTACTGCTTATGCAAAAATGTTTTATACATACATCTAATTCTAATCACATTTCACCAAATAGATAATTGCGATCATATTTAGAATATATGTTACACTCTTAAAACTAATTCTTGTATATAAAAACAAAAGTAAATTTTAGTCTTGTGCTAATCATGAAGTTTCCACCCATAATTTGTCAACATTATAGCGTAATAATAATAAAAGATTTAGTGGTTCGCCATCAACTATAGCGTATCACAAAGATAAAATTTTAATATGTCACCACTCAAACATTTATCTAATACACAAAATAAAATATCATTCTTCATATATATAAGATGGTCCCATTATATACTCTAATATGCAAATGGCCAGGTGTAAATATGGTATATATATAGTAAATTTGTTGCTCTTATCCTATGTATACGTTGCATGTGTAGCTTATGAATATATCCATTTTGTAACATTTTTAAATGGTTAATGGCAATAACGTAACCAATGCAACTGCAACTTGCCTTTGAAGCCTTGGTGTTCTAATTATTATATTATAATTATGATGATTATGCAGGTCTTGGCTAGCAAAACCAAAATTTATATGGTACTTGAGTACGTGAATGGAGGAGAGTTATTTGACAAAATTGTAAGCAAACTTTGCCTGTTAATTAATTATACACCTTAAATGCATTATTTTATATGGCAATGAATAACCACTTTTTATTAGCATAGAGTCAGATTGAAGACATGTTTAATGTCCGACATGTGTTAGTGTCTGACACTGATATCTGTAACACCAACACTTCTGATCAAAGACATGTCTTGTGTTGGATATGTATCTGTGTTCAACTCCGATACATGTGATTACATTCATTTCATTCATCTTCTGAAATTACTATCGGTGTCAGTGTCAATGGTGTGTCTTGTGTCTGTGTCGGTGCTTCATGACACCAACACGACACCGACACATGTAGTTACATTCAATTATTCCATTTTCAAGACTTGTCAGTGTTGTGTCCTTGTTCGTGTCAATCCTTTGTATGCATGATCTTATTGGATATGAATTGTCTTGACAGTCATCCAAAGGTAAACTTACTGAAGCTCATGGTAGGAAAATGTTCCAACAATTGATTGATGGTGTGAGTTACTGCCACAATAAGGGTGTCTTCCACAGGGATCTTAAGGTTCTTTCACAATCTTCTTATTAACTGTTATAGCATTTGTGGTGCTTGAATTGAAACTATATTGTGTCTTATTGCAGTTAGAGAATGTACTTGTGGATGCCAGAGGGAACATAAAGATAACTGATTTTAACCTTAGTGCTTTGCCTCAACATTGTAGGGTAAGAATAAGATATTCTTAGAACCATAAGGACTTTTTGGATAGATTTATTTGAGTTTATCTACTGGCTTATGAAAACAGCTAATTACATGTTCATAAATTGTTTTTAGTAGATTTCCATAAGCCCTTTAATATGAAAACAACCTACAAACAATTGATTAACATGATTATCCAAATGGGACCGTAAGGGGAAATTGCATCATTTTGGTAACTGATAAAGTGTGTGAAAATTTCAGGCAGATGGGTTGCTGCATACAACCTGTGGAAGTCCAAATTATGTTGCTCCTGAGATTCTTGCCAATAGAGGCTATGATGGCGCGAAATCGGATATTTGGTCATGCGGTGTTATCTTATATGTAATTCTAACAGGATACCTTCCTTTTGATGACAGAAATCTTGCAGTTCTCTATCAAAAGGTGAATATTCCGATGTTATTTCTTTGTTTTTTTTCTATGTCGTCTAGTTTTGTTGACTAAATATCAATTGATGTGTTTTTACCTCGATGGATCATAGATTTTCAAAGCAGATGTTCAGATACCAAGATGGCTGTCACCTGGTGCTCAAAACGTTATAAAGAAAATTCTTGATCCCGATCCTAAAACCCGAGTAACGATGGATATGATCAAAGAAGATGAATGGTTTAAGGAGGGTTATAATCCTGCAAATCTAGAGGATGAGGAAGAGGAAGAGGATGTATACATTGACGATGAAGCTTTTTCCATCCAAGAAGTGGTATACTTTTGCACTTTATGTTAGTTGTCATTAGTGTTGATAAATAGAAGTTATAGCAATCCTATAATGTAGCAGAATATGAACAAATCACTAATTTTTCCACGATATGCTAATTTATTAATAAATGTTGTAAAACTCTGCTATACCACTGTTGCGTAGTGGAATTTGAACAAACCGTTATTTGCAGTTGACAACTGCTGTCATCTATAATTTTCTCTGTTTTTATTTTTATTTACCTTTCTTTATATCTTTCTATTATTGTAATACAACATTTATATTCGTTACAGTCCCTTGAAGGAGACCAGGGTAGTCCGAAATCACCAACACTTATCAATGCATTTCAGTTGATAGGGATGTCTTCATGCTTAGACCTCTCTGGATTTTTTGAGCAAGAGGTGAGTATCAGAGTATGAAAGTTTATACTGTCACTTGGCAAGACATGTTTTATTGTATTTTGAGCATAATCTTGTGTTTTAACGTCTAGTTTTTCTTTACTACTTTAAGTGTAAATTTAAATCAATTTAATGAACAATATACTTGAATTCTAGGATGTCTCGGAGAGGAAGATAAGATTTACGTCAAACCATTCACCAAAAGATTTGACCGAGAAGATTGAGGACATTGTAATAGAAATGGGATTTAGAGTTCAAAAGAAAAATGGAAAAGTAAGTAACTAAGTATTGTTGATGTATTTGTTAAACATAATTGAAAAACTGGTTTTGCTAAACATTGCCACTACAACTTGAAATTTCAGTTGAAAGTGATACAAGAGAATAAAGCTCATAAAAGTCTAGGTAGCCTCTCAGTGGCAGCAGAGGTAAATAAAAGCTTGTCGAGAATGAGAGCTAAAGTCTCAATATTTTCAACTTTCATGTATAGATTGCTGACATTATGAAACTATTTTCACTCCAATTGTAACAGGTTTTTGAAATTGGTCCATCTTTGTATGTTGTAGAACTAAGGAAGTCATATGGAGATGCTTCTGTATATAGACAAGTATGTATACTAAATCAATCTCTTTCTCTACGCCCTTTCTGAGAAAATTTGTGGCTAACATGTTTTTTTCTATGATATTTGATGTAGTTATGCAAAAGGTTATCAAACGACTTGGGTATAGCCGAGCCGGCACAGCTAGTAAGCTCAGAAATGCTAGGCATATGCAGAAAATAAATTAGAAGCCAGATAATGTAAATTTCCCCTTTTTGTTTTCTGGTGGGTTAGCTATATTAGATGTCCTAGATTTGAATCCAGCCATTAAAACTCTTTAGGCAGTGTTTTGCTTCCTATTATGGTCTTACGGCTCTAGGAATTAGTCTTTAGTCTTTACAATTACGCGCGAAGGATATCCGGTTTACACCAAAATGATGTGTCCGATATCAATTGTATACATACCATTTGAAATTGAATTAGTGAATCAAGATTTATGCATATATGATGAATTTCGTAATTATAAAAATACATTCTGAGTTTAGTATTTCATGCACATAGTATACTTTGTAACAAACTATATAGTAATAGTACTTCATTCTACTTAGCCAACAACTATTTCATGTAGGCTGAGCAATGGCCTCCGTTAGACCGTGCACAAAACGGATACCAAAAATATTTATAATACATGGCTATGGCCATTGAGCAACATCAAGTCCCACCCGTTTTTGTGGTCACATAAATGGATGCACATGCAGTCAACACGAAAAAGGGTGAGGTTTGATGTTTGTTCGATGGCCATAAGCCATGACCTTTAAATATTTTAAACATTGGGTGTGTTCAAGGTCTATGGGGCTTCCATCAGAAGATAATGTTTGGTTAAATCCAACTTAAAATCTACATCACCAAAATACACAGGACAACTAACACAAACCAAGGAGTGGTCACCGAGCCATTAGCTGGGGTATCAATGACCATCCTTCTCGACGTAGGAGACATAACAAGATTCAATCTTTTAGCACAATCAAGAGAAATAAACGAATGTGTCGCACCTGTATCAATAATAGCAAGCAAATGAGCATTGTTAATGAAACAAATACCTATAATCAAGTTGTCTGGCTCCGCTCCCTCCTCAACACTCAAGGCAAAAACTTTTCCACTAGCTTTCTCCTTCTTCGACTTAGTACACTTGGTACTAATGTGACCCACTTCTCCACAGTTAAAGCAAACTATCTCCTTATTCTTACATTCAAAAGCACGATGTCCAGTTTTACCGCACTTGTAACAAACCACAATAGCACTCTTGCAATCAGCTGCCCGATGTTCAGGTCCTCCACACTTAAAGCACCTCAAGTCTTCTCCACTCTGAGTAGTCCCACCAACAACACTCTTCTTTCCCTTGTCACCACCATAAGGCTTGCCACCGTCATTCCCCTTTCCTTTCTTCTCACCAAGACTCTTGTAGTAGCTTGCCCTTGCTCTAATGTCTTCATAAAAAATCCGACATTTGTTCACCAAGGTAGAAAACACTCTGATCTCCTTATAGCCAATGAACATCTTAATCTCAGGACGTAACCCACTCTCAAACTTGATGCACTTCAACGCCTCGGCTCGCAATGCATTGTAATGCGGGCAAAAGCGAGAAAGGTCCTCAAACTTTGCCGCATAGTCTGCAACTGACATGTTTCCTTACTTAAGCTCCAAGAACTCTATCTCCTTCTTACTTCTAACATCTACCGGGAAGTACTTTCCCAGAAACTCCTCCTTGAAGATCCCCAAGAGATCTCAACCCCTCCAACCTCCATCCGCTGCTTGGTGTTCAACCACCAAAACTCCGTTTCTTCAGTAAGCATATGCGTAGCCAACCTCACCTTTTGCTCATCACTTGTCACCATAGCTCTAAAAATACGCTCAATCCCCTGCAACCAAGACTGAGCTCCATCCGGGTCGTGCCTCCCTTCGAACTTCGGTGGCTGATTCCTCAAGAATCGATCCAAGCGTAACTCGTCGGTTCCTCCCTGCTGGTTCTGATGAACATGGGCTGCAACTTTCGCCTGGGCAATCGCAGTCATTGCCTCCGCAATCGCAGCGTCATTCCATCTGGCATCTCTCGCTACACAACAAGCACCACCTAATTAGAACAGAAAAGTATCGATAGTAATCCACATACATGTCGAATACAATAGGACAATAAACCAAGTGTTAGCCCGGACTAGACCGACCTGCTCTGATACCACATTATAACACCCTGAACCCCGAGACTAATAGCTAAATAGATAATCACACAATTATCGCACATCAAGGTGTTACCATTCGTCATACATCTCTTACAAATCTTCAACATAAAAATTTCATCAAATATATTCAGATCACAACGGAAATAAAATAGTATCTCAACATATTATAATGCCATGTCTCGGATCATAACATAATAATCTCAACATATACATAATTATTCGGCTTTCTTCTCTGATATATTTTGTGTTGGGAAGATAGTATGTTGGTAGTAATATATCTCATTTTCATCTGTTAAAAAAATATTAAAGAAGACATGGGATCCAAATGTCATGCCAACGGTTGTACACATAATAGCATGTAGGATTTAAAGACTCAGGTGACTTCGTGTTGAAAGATTTGATAAAAAATAATAAAATATCTACATAATATTATGGTTTTATTTATAGTACCCAACTAACTAACCAATTGAATAACTAACCTTCTAACTTCACTAACTAATAAAGTAACTAACTCATAAATATTCTTAACTAACCAAACTAGTTCTAACTATCTTAACAATCATTGTGCTAGAAAATAGATTCTATTTTTTTTCTTATGTTAAAGATAATTTTGTTAACGGTAGCCTGAAAAAGAAAATCTAAAGTCGAGACCGTAGAAATACAAGATGAAGTTTCTTTAATCCATATGCAATCCGGATTATGAAGAACATCATTAGCTAAATAATGTCTAACTTGATTGGCCACACACCTAACATGCAAAAAAATTAAACTTGGAAACAAACATTAAAATCAATACAATAGTTAAGGTTACTCCTACCTTCTGATAATGAAAAAACTCGATAGCAACTAGCACCAACGACAACACCTTCAGTATCTCACCACACCACAATTACCTCACTTAGCCCCCTCTATTGGACCTTTCATGCAAAAATACAAGAATTTAAACTAAATAATGGGAAACTTGGTTTGCCACACACCTAATATGCAAAAAAAATTTAAACTATGAAAACAAACATTAAAATTAATACAATAGTTAAGACTTTTACTACCTCTGAATCTAATAATGAAAAGACTTGATTGTAACTAGGAGCAATGACAACACCTTCAACATCTCACCCGACGCTAATACTCCGCTTAGCCCCCTCTGTCAGGCCTGCCACGTCAACATTAAGCATATAGCAACCATTAAAAGGGGATGTCCAGTGAACACCGAATATGAGCAATTTTGGATCTCCACTTAGCGTCTGCACCAACACATAGTACTCTTAAAATTAATAATAGATTTTTTTTTATCTTTAGAGCAATGACAACCACATCAACACCAGTCCCCTCAAAGTATTTTTTTATTTTCAACCCACCATATTTATAACAGAAGACCAACATGTGAAATATAATATCCTGCAACAATAATATTTCTTTTAAACCACTCGCAAAAAAAGTGCATACCTAGAATCATGTGGATATAAAATCGCACCTAAAGATGAAGTAAATCATACATATTTTGACCTATGACACTCCATGAAGAGGTATGAAATTGTCTAATATGTTGCCCACAAAAAACGAACGATAGATCACGATGATTCGTTTTTTAAAAATATATTTTTTTAACCGATAGCTTTTTGTACCGATATCTCCCTGGCGCCCTCGACGGAAGACCATGTCAGTAATCACTTCGCCTCTTTGAGCCTCATGCTTGGGGGGCTGTGTACCGTCATCTTATTCCTCTCGGCAGCCTTCTCCGACAAGCTGGATCCCGCTCTCCACGTGCCCGCCACGTGGGCGTGGTCAAAGCCCCGTTGTAACATTTCGGATAGATGAAGGGCCCCGATAGCGCTTCCAGGGCGGGCGTCCACGTAGAAACCCGAATTAACGGTCCTATTTGGACCCGTTTGCTAAGTCTCCCCCCATGTTCCCATGGTGGGCCGAAATCCCCGGAGAGGAGGACCAAGTCACAGCACCAGGTGGCTTGGGAATCCCGAAAAGATCGCCCCACTTCCCTTAGGTCAAGGCAAGCATAAAAGGAGCGCGGAACGCTCCCCCAATGGAGGACATTCATTCTACAGAAAAAACCTAGAACCAAGCTCTTGAGTTCATCAATTGCTCGAGGGGTTGGTACTATTGTTCTTCTAGCAGGAACAGTTGGCGCCCACCGTGGGGCCTCGGTAAAACTAACATAGGCCTCAAGATCTCACAAACATGGCAGTCGCAAGAAAAAGCCATTCTTGGAGCTATGTCAGGTTTTATCTCTCCGAAATTGTGGTTATTCAACTATGCATATCATCATGTTTTGATTTTTTGAGTCCTCCTATTTTTAAACTTTATTATGAACCCTTATCGTAAATGGTCTTACGAAATCTGGAGCATGATGACTGTGGTTTCCTTTATATTTTAAATGCAATTATCCATTCATGTTTTGGCCGCCGGACAACAAGGATCGTTTGGTATTTATAATTTTCATTCATTTATTGGATTGATAGTCGATTGAAAACATGGCTTTAATGGATATATGCCTTTAAATTCTTCTGAAGATTTACAAATGATATATGTTCTTGGATCAAAATTTAATCTATATCATTTCTTGTATTTCACGGTGCCACAACATGTGATAAGGACTTATTTGTTTTCGGATATATTGTATTTAGCCTTTTAGCTAAAGTTTATCGTTTGTTTTACCTTACCATATTTTGATCCTTATGACTTGCTCAAATTGATTTCACGTGTTTCTTTTTTAAATAGTAACTCACATATGGAAAATCGATTATATGTCTACAATACTTGTTTACATTCACCACTAACATATAAAAATCATAATCAAGAATTGTTATTATATTTTCAACCATCTCGAACAAAACCTCACTCTTATTTTGGTTTTGCAGTTTCGATAAATTAGTTTTATATTTATTGATTTGTCCTACTGTCCGTTAAATTTTTTAAGGGTATGAGTAGTTTGTAATTGTTTGGACGTGACCATATACCAGCTGTGCAAATTTTTGATGTCTCACCTATCTAATTAATTTTTAGTGAATATGGCGTTCAAATTGTGGTTCCAAGGGCGTTTTTTTGTGCAGCTCTTTGATGCCATATGCCGTTATCTCTTGGTTCCCTTGGCCTACAACTTCTGCCAGCGATTCAGATAAATCATGTCCATGATGCAAACAAGCTCGCCAGAGGCACGACTAAGAAAGAATTCACCAAACAGCGTGCTAGAAATAAACCATGGAAAGATAATGCATAAGGAAGCAACGACCCCACCATTAACAACATGCAGATGAAACACGACGTTATCCTAACCTTCCTTGGCTTTTGAGACTTGTTTTGCAGGAAAGAATAGATAAAAAGGGCGACTACATGAAGACATATCATCTAAAAGGCGGTAAGACCCCGGTGGCGCTAAGACCTATCACTAAAAGGCGATAAGACCCCCGGCACTAAGACCTACAGCTTAAGGCGATAAGACCCCTGTGGCACTAAGACCTCTCACTTAAAGGCGATAAGACCCCTGCGGCACTAAGACCTACAACTTAAGGCGATAAGACCCCTGTGGCACTAAGACCTATCACTGAAAGGCGATAAGACCCCTGCGGCACTAAGACCTACAACTTAAGGCGATAAGACCCCTGTGGCACTAAGACCTATCACTTAAAGGCGATAAGACCCCTGCGACACTAAGACCTACAACTTAAGGCGATAAGACCCCTGTGGCACTAAGACCTATCACTTAAAGGCGATAAGACCCCTGCGGCACTAAGACCTACAACTTAAGGCGATAAGACCCCTGTGGCACTAAGACCTATCACTTAAAGGCGATAAGACCCCTGCGGCACTAAGACCTACAACTTAAGGCGATAAGACCCCTGTGGCGCTAAGACTTACTGTTTTGAGGCGGTAAGACCCCTGTGGCGCTAAGACCTACTGTTTTGAGGCGGTAAGACCCCTGTGGCGCTAAGACCTACTGTTTTGAGGCGGTAAGACCCCTGTGGCCCTAAGACCTACTGTTTTGAGGCGGTAAGACCCCTGTGGCGCTAAGACCTACTGTTTTGAGGCGCTAAGACCCCTGTGGCGCTAAGACCTACTGTTTTGAGGCGATAAGACCCTTGTGGCGCTAAGACCTATCATCTAAAAGGCGGTAAGACCCCTGTGGCGCTAAGACCTATCACTACAAGGCGATGCCCTACCACAGTAAGAGGACTTTAGGTTCTTAAAAGACTTGGCTGAAAATACATTAAGTTCCTTGTTTGAGTTAAAACACAACGCCTAGACTTGGCGCAGGTTTTCCAAAATGGCCTGCCGAGGTAGCGCAAAATTGCGTCGTAGGGAGCTCGGGCCTAAAACAGTGCTCGGAGTAAAGGCGCTTCGCCTGAGCTCTCGCCTGCTAAATTTCATGATAGCAAATGTATAAAAATCAAGTTTCATTAAGATTAAAAGTTGGATTACGACCAAGAGTTCAAGCTTTGAAAAAGGTTGACACATCCTAGCATAGAAAAACGGGCTTAGCTAAAGTTCGGCTAAATTTCCCAATGGGGTCGGGGCAGTATCACACCTCCTGAAGCTTGCATTTGCAAATGGCTTAGCAAGTTCCACCAAACTCCCTTGTTGAGTCAGGATAATATCCCGTCCAAGAGGGCCTGATCTTGGTAGAGTTCTCGAGTCAGAACGATATCGCCCCATCTAACTTAACAAGATACGCCAGAAGCTTCAATCATGGCATCTAAACGCCCTTACACTCCATATAACTTAATAAAAAGGCTATGCAAAATAAACGACACAGGAGCTAAGAAGGCACTCATCAATCACTTCGCTTCTTTGAGCCTCGTGCTTGGGGGGCTGTGTACCTCCAACTTCTTGTCGATATCGGTGTGGCGACATTGCATCAATCACTTCGCCTCTTTGTGCCTCGTGCTTGGGGGTTGTGTACCGCCAACTTCTTGGCGACATTACATCAATCACTTCGCCTCTTTGAGCCTCGTGGCCAGCAGGCCGCCAATTCTCGCTGCGGGCTAATATTTCACCTCGCCTTAACACAGACAATCGTTCAGTCCGGCAAGGGGAATCTGGTGGTCGCCCACGACGCCAGGGCCGAACACCTCATTCATCACTTCGCCTCTTTGAGCCTCGTGCTTGGGGGGCTGTGTACCGATATCTCCCTGGCGCCTTCGACGGAAGACCATGTCATTAATCACTTCGCCTCTTTGAGCCTCGTGCTTGGGGGGCTATGTACCGTCATCTTATTCCTCTCAGGACACGCGACAGCCTTCTCCGACAAGCTGGATCCCGCTCCCCACGTGCCCGCCACGTGGGCGTGGTCAAAGCCCCGCTATAACATTTCAGATAGATGAAGGACCCCGATAGCGCATCCGGGGCAGGCTGTCCACGTAGAAATCCGAACTAACGGTCCTATTTGGACCCGTTTGCTAAGTCTCCCCCCACGTTCCCATCGTGGGCCGAAATCCCCGGGGAGGAGGACCAAGTCACAGCACCAGGTGGCTTAGGAATCCCGAAAAGATCGCCCCACTTCCCTTAGGTCAAGGCAAGCATAAAAGGAGCGCGGAACGCTCCCCCAATGAAGGACATTCATTCTACAGAAAAAACCTAGAACCAAGCTCTTGAGTTCATCAATTGCTCGAGGGGTTGGTACTATTGTTCTTCTAGCAGGAACACTTTTCACGTAGGATCCTTTGAATAAAATGGATGTGTATTGAAATACTTTTTATTTTCCACAATTTTTCACACTTGCTGATCAATATCATGCGTTAAGTTATGAGAACAACTACTTCACATCTTGCCTCTAACAAACTGTAGTAACACTTTACGGAAAAAAAAAAAATAGACCGTGAAGCACTCCACACAAAGTTAACTTGTAATTGATAGAAGATGTTATCAATGGAAGAATTTGTTGAACCTTAAAAGGAAGAAGAATTTCATTAATTAAAGGAGTATTTCAACATCAAATATCATGATGAATAAGATTTGAGATAAACTTAATATCAAATTAGGAAGTTTACGTGACCAAATCATGTGACCATTTTGATAAAAAAAAAAAAGAAGCCAATTTTCCCCAATACATGAATTAGATGACCGTTTCTTACTCTCGAAATATCAACTTTCTCAATAACATCGAAACAAACTTGCAAAATACTCTTGCAAAGACTTCAATTCAACAAAACAAGTAAAAACACCACGAAAGTACTGTTAAAATTCAAGTTCTACACCCGAGATCATATGCTTTGGAGATATCCAACGACTATTTCAGTTTCTTACGATCATTATGATTTCAATGAAGTCCAAATTGTTTGTGTGCCAAATTAATTTACATACGCACCTACATATGATATGTACTGAAAAAGAATAATAATAAATACACTGAATTCAAATTCGACCTTCTTTTTTTAGTACAATATATGATTGGACCTTTCTTTTATTGGACCCTCTGTTGATTCTTATTATGATTTTGATTTCAAATTATCAAAAAGACATGCAATATGTAAAAAAAATTTATCATAATCTTTCAATATTAAAAAAAAAGAGAAAAGGATTTGATGATACTCTTAAAAAAAAAAAATTAAACAAAGGAGCGGTAGAGAAATCGGACTGGGGGAGCGTTTTTTTCCCATCAAAAGTTAAGACCCTCTGAGTCAACTCACCAACTTCTACTTTTTTTTATTCATATTAGTTTAATATTTTAACTAGTCAAATTTCTCAATTGGGTAAAACAGTGTAGTTGTTTGTCATTAGAGAAGATTACACAAGTGTTATCGTTAGATAATTTTTTTTTTTTTTTTAAGGAAGTGTTATCTTTAGATACCTGACCTTTTAATTGTTTGATTTTTTATTAATGCGTATAAAGAAATATTTGTTGAAAGATGTCAACCTTTTAAATGAATTTCAGTTATCTCAAGAGGATTAGTTTCACGGTTGCGTGCACAACATACGTTTGGTTGACAAAAAAGGTTAGGTAAAATATAAATACATAAAAAAATTATTTTCTGGCACGTCATAAATAAATAAATTTATCTCAATCTATGTAATTTCTTTATAAATCAAGTATTGAGTTTAGATATTTGATGAACTTTGACCAAGAACTAACCATGCCGAGAATTCAATTTGATTCATCAAAGAAGAAATTTTTTATCAGACTTTACTCAGTATCACTCGATCGAACTTTAGATTAGTAACTCACTTTTATATCAAAATCAAAGGTTAGGAAAATTGTACTTTTGATGTATTTGTAACTCCATTTTATTTATTAAATATTCATTTGAGAAATTTATATTTTTTGTCAATGTAAAAAAAAAAAATTATACATATAACCAATGAATTGCTATCACATCAATGAATAAAGTATGATAAGTGGTGTGATTTTAATTTATAAATAAAAAGACAATATATCATTAAATGTATATGTAAAACATTTTTACACCGATTATATGTATAAATTAATTTTTTTTTAGTTTCATTTGTAAAAATAGGCATTATAATAATTAAAATTAAATGTTTATATACCGTTTGGTAAAACTTTACTTTTTGTTTAAACTTTAGTGTTTATATAATGTTGGGTAAAACTTTATGTAAAACGTTATTGATTGCATAAAAAACATAAGAACTATAATAATTAATTTAGAAAATAATAAAAGAATTAACGCGCCGGGTCGAGTTAAGAAGGTCTCACCCAGTAATTCAACCCCAACTCACGATTCCTGACCGATTTTCGTCTCCGCCGTCAACAACCGAACGATTCCGCCGCCGTCGATCCTCCACCGCCGATTCCACTTCGATCTGGATCTTCTTCCGTACTTGAGGTTGTTTTCTCACTTTCTCTTATTCTTATGATCGATCTTCTTATTCTCGCAATTGGGACTAGTAGCAAAAGAAAATTTTGATTTTCAGGAAATTTAGGTATTTCTAGATGGAATTTTTGATCCAGTTGATTTTTCAGTTTATCTTTGGATGAAAGTAAAGTAAAATTTTTATATACTTTTTTTTTTACAGTTAGGGTTTAAGGTTTAGGGTAAGTGATTAGGATAAAAAAATTATTTAAAAAAATAAATAAATTCCGCAATTTAGTTTGTAAGACCTAGGTCAGCTGATGATATTGCTAGGCTGGACACCTTCATTCGGAATTACATGTTGCATTTTGGATATCCAAATCAAACCACATATATTTGGATCAGATCATATTTTTGTAGGATAGTCATCCAATTCAAACCGAACCTGATTTTTATTTTGGATAGGATAACTTTTTGCCTCAAAACCGATCCAAACCGCACTGTGAACACCCCTAATCATTCAGGTTTGAACTTTGCCCTCGCAGTTGTGCGTGTGAGTTTCAAGTTGTGCTTACCACTTCATCTACAGACAGAAAAAATCCGTAATTTAATGATTTTGTACATAAATAATTGATTATCATAAAATTTTCCTTTCCTTGCAAGATAGCATGGTAAGAGAAGTAGGGTGAGTAAAATTTTATAAATAAACTCACCCACACTCAAATATATATAAGGGGAAGACGATATCGATGAGTGTTGATGAGTTTGCCTTGACCTGTCTTTGAGGAAATTGTGGTAAATAGTGATATGTTCTTTTATGTATTGCTTCACGATAAGTAAATAAGCAAACTTAATGTGGTATTTAAGCCATGAGACTCTCCCACCTAATGGACTGGCCTTTTTGGTTGGGCTCTCGGCTTTTCGCATGGGCTTATGTCATAACATTGTTACTGTGCAAAACAAAGCTAGTAGAAATCTCAACACCTTGTTGCTTATTAAGTAAATTAAAAGATTGGAATTGATATAGGTTATGAAGGAATGTAAATCTGAAGGTGAAGCAGATGCTGTGCTAATGGGTAATCGGTATTCAGTAATCATGAGTTGATTCTTTTGTTGGTTTAATAATCTATACATGTTTGAAATAAATCCTCCATGTGTTTTTGTCGAGGGATAGATAATTAGAGACATGAAAAGGAAATATAGAATTTCTTCAAGTTGGGTTTCCTTGGTTGCCTTTTAAATTTATACGGGTGTATTCTAAAGCCTATAGGTACAATACATGAGTTACTTTCGGATTGATGTAATGTGGAATTAGGGAAATATCTCTCGAGTCTTGATGCTAGTCCCAACTTTGTATCGATAGGACATTTCAATCCAAAACTCTTGAAGATTATTGTGCAACTGTATTTCTGTCGGTTGCTGTTTCTTAATGCCCTTTTGAGTGTTGGACAATGTGTGTTTCTAAAATGTGGTTTGTGGTTATGTAGGCTGTATTGTAGAAGTTGATGGTGCTCTTTTTATACAACATTGGGCTCTTGATTTTTTATCGAAAAACTGCCTTGAAACTTGTTACAAAGTATTTCATATTGTTGACCTTTTTAATGTCAACGTAGCAAAAGGTATTGGTGTTTCTTTGGAATCATCCTACTCACCTTAGCTATATGGGGTTTTCTTTCTCTTACGTACTTTTTTTCTCGGTGTCTTTGATGCCTATTTGCATGTTTCCTTTGCTTTAGTTTTCAAGCATCCTCTATTACTTGACAACTAGAGATTTCAGAGTTTGATGTATACGCTACGGGAACTGGGGAGGCTCTCGGATTACTTTATAATTTATATGCTATAGTAGTTAAATTTTTATGTGCTTTGTATTCATCCATCACATATGCTTATGCAGGTAGAATTGTGATAGCTCTTATTTGGATGTAATGGCTCCAATACGCTCCACAGGATTTGTTGATCCTGGTTGGGATCATGGCATTGCTCAAGATGAGCGGAAAAAGAAGGTTAGATGCAATTACTGTGGAAAAATTGTTAGTGGTGGGATATACAGATTAAAGCAGCATTTAGCACGAGTTTCTGGTGAAGTAACGTACTGTGAAAAGGCTCCGGAGGAAGTCTACCTAAAAATGAAGGAAAATCTGGAAGGGTGCCGTTCAAATAAGAAACAAAAGCAAGTTGATGCACAAGCATATATGAATTTTCAGTCTAATGATGATGAAGACGATGAAGAGCAAGTTGGGTGTAGAAGCAAAGGAAAACAATTGATGGATGGCAGGAATGTATCTGTAAATTTAACTCCTCTTCGGTCCTTAGGATATGTTGACCCAGGATGGGAACACGGTGTTGCTCAGGATGAGAGAAAGAAAAAAGTCAAATGCAGTTACTGTGAGAAAGTTGTTAGTGGCGGTATTAATAGATTTAAACAACATTTGGCTAGGATTCCTGGAGAGGTAGCACCTTGTAAAAGTGCTCCAGAAGAAGTTTATCTTAAAATAAAAGAGAATATGAAATGGCATCGCACTGGAAAGAGACATAGGCAACCTGAGGCTAAGGATCTGATGCCTTTCTATCCAAAGTCTGATAATGAAGATGATGAGTATGAGCAGCAGGAAGATACTTTGCATCATATGAACAAGGAAGCTTTGATTGATATTGATAGGAGATACTCTAAGGATACAGGAAAGAACTTTAAGGGAATGTCCTCTAATACTGGCCCAGAACCAGCGTTGAGAAGATCAAGATTGGATAGTTTTTACTTGAAACTTCCCACGAATCAGAATCTTCAAACTTGCAAACAACTAAAAGTTAAGACAGGACCCACTAAGAAATTACGCAATGAACTTTTTTCTTCAATTTGCAAGTTCTTTTGCCACGCAGGAATTCCTTTACAAGCTGCAGACTCCGTATATTTTCATAAAATGCTGGAATTGGCTGGTCAATATGGACAAGGACTGGCATGCCCATCCAGCCAACTTATTTCGGGTCGCTTTTTGCAGGAGGAAATCAATTCCATTAAGAATTATCTTGCTGAATATAAGGCTTCCTGGGCAATCACTGGTTGTTCGATAATGGCTGATAGTTGGAGAGATGCACAGGGTAGGACAATTATTAACTTTCTTGTTTCATCTCCACATGGTGTATACTTTGTTTCTTCAGTAGATGCCACCAATGTAGTAGAAGATGCAACATATTTATTTAAGCTTTTGGACAAAGTAGTGGAAGAAATAGGTGAGGAAAATGTAGTGCAGGTAAAATGTTTTTTTTTTCTTTCTATTCTTGTGGCATCCTCCTTCATCGTAAATATTAACTTGTATCTGTAATTAATCCGGTTCTCCTATTTCCCGCTTTTGATGTAGGTAATAACTGAAAATACTCCTAACTATAAAGCTGCTGGGAAAATGCTTGAAGAAAGGAGAAGGAATTTGTTCTGGACGCCTTGTGCTATCTATTGTATTAATCAGGTGCTTGAAGATTTTCTGAAGATTAGATGTGTAGAAGAGTGCATGGAAAAGGGCCAGAAAATTACAAAACTAATATACAATCAAATATGGTTGTTAAATCTTATGAAAAGTGAATTTACCCATGGGAATGAGCTTCTAAAGCCAGCTGGCACCCAGTGTGCTTCTAGCTTTGCTACATTGCAGAATTTGTTGGATCATCGAGTTAGTCTCAGAAGAATGTTTCTTTCAAACAAATGGATGTCATCCAGGTTCTCCAGTTCAAGCCAGGGGAAAGAGGTGCAAAAAATTGTTTTGAATGTCACATTTTGGAAGAAAATGCAGTATGTGAGGAATTCAGTATATCCCATACTGCAAGTGTTTCAAAAGGTGTCTAGTGGCGAGAGCTTGTCAATGCCATATATATATAACGACTTGTACAGGGCAAAACTTGCAATCAAATCTATTCATGGCGATGATGCACGGAAATATGAGCCATTCTGGAAGGTGATAGACAGGCACTGTAACTCTCTGTTTTGTCATCCTCTTTACCTTGCTGCTTACTTCTTGAATCCCTCATACCGATATCGTCAGGATTTTGTTTCGGTATGCCAGAATAATATTTTTCTAATGGTTGTAAATTTTCTAATTTGATTCAAGTTCTCTCCTGAAGTTAATGTTTGGTATGACTGTAGCATTCTGATGTTGTACGTGGGCTGAATGAATGCATTGTTCGGCTAGAACTAGATAATACGAGACGAATATCTGCATCAATGCAAGTAAGATATCCTTAATGACTGCTATATGTACTTTATTAAATATTTTCTAATTATTATATCTTATTCACAATGATGTTATTTCCAGATTCCTCATTATAATTCAGCTCAAGATGACTTTGGAACTGAATTGGCAATTAGCACAAGAACAGGTCTTGAACCAGGTAAATTACTGCGTTAGATGCTTCATGCAACAATTAAATATGCGGAGGTGTGTTGCTAATTCTTTGAGTTGATTGATTAATTTACCCTTTTTACCTCACTAGCTGCTTGGTGGCAACAACATGGAATAAGTTGCTTGGAGTTGCAAAGAATAGCAGTTCGCATATTAAGTCAGACGTGCTCATCCTTTGCATGTGAGCATGATGGGAGCATGTATGATCAGATATACAGCAAAAGAAAAAATCGCCTATCACAGAAGAAACTTAATGACATTATGTACGTTCACTACAACTTGCGACTTAGAGAATGCCAAGTAAGAAAAAGGTCCAGGGAGTCAAAGTCAACCTCTGCTGAGAATGTTCTTCAAGAGCACTTGCTTGGTGACTGGATAGTTGATACCACTGCACAAAGCTCTGATGGTGACAAGGTAATCAGTGCTTAGCATTAATTGCTGTTAATTGGATTCCTGATACATTTATAGTTGTCTTGGCGATTGTTAAGTTATATTTTTATGTTTCCATGCACTGTATGTTTTATAAATAAAGGTAATCGAAATCAGACCTGATATTAAATCAGGATAGTCACCGTTTTCAAAGATTAATGGTCTGACCAGGGCTGGACCGGTAGTAATTAAATAATATTTTTTTTTTATTGATTTTTAAAATCTTATACCAAACAAAATACAAACATTAAACAAAATATAGTAAAGAACTTATAACTATTTAATTCTAATTCTAATGTAGTGAAAAAAAGGAGGATTTGAAAAAAGAGACAACTAGTAAAGAACTTTCTTCTATAAAACTCCCGAGGGTCTTCGAGACCGGAAACAGATCCGGTTTCCGGCCTAACTTGTAACACTGGCCTGTCTGGTTTTGATTACGTTGGACTTTTATACAATATAGTAATTGATCTGGAATAGTTCTTGATTCAATCACTTGATTTCAAAGAATTCAAAAGTCTAACCCAATTTGGTCATAGATTGTTATTTTGGTTATATGTTGAAACCGTTGGTGTCACTTGCATGCGACTTTCAGTTACATGTTATATATTGCATTGTTACATGCAACATAAATTGGGTATTGCTTTGTTTAAGATACTTATCCATATCCCCTCAAAAAATAAAAAAAATAATTCACCATATGTTTGTCAGCAGCGAAGCACTAACATTGTGGATATCTGATTGAATATCCCTTTTGTTTTTGTAGAATATCCCTTTTGGTGTTGAACTAGACGATGAATATAAAAATGATTCAATAGACTATGACGATGGATCTGAAAGGCATCTAAAGGGTTCCCATGAGCTGGTTACTATGGCTGATGGAGCAGTAGGATCTTCAGATGCAGATCATGCTAACATTGATGGTGCCAGTGACGATGAGTCGGATCTGAATTATTTTGATGATGATATGAGTGAGTAATCAAGTTACATGGTTTTCCTTGTAGAGGAATAAGGATTTGGTTGCTGGTTGTGAGCTGTATTATTGGCTTCCCTGTGAAAAATCAAGATGGTCGTCATCAGTGCGTGTAAAACCGTGTTCATTTCATCTATTGGAGCATGGTTTGTATTCAATCTGAATCGAATATTGAATGTGTCAAGATCTTCGGTGAAAGCTGGCCTGGTAGTATTCTTACCAACGATATTTATTGTAAGATAAATTTTGACATTGAATTATGTACATAATACTAGATTTATGTGATCACAAGGGGTTGTGGTTTTTGGTAGGAACTTCCTATTGGCACGATACCATGCAAAACAACAAAGGTCCAAATTTATGTACACTACCTTAAACAAGTTTGTCACAACTTATCTTCTTAAACTTATACCAGTTTACTTAATATTTAAATAATATTAAAATCATTCAAAAAAAAAACTTTCAAGTGTTTGATAAGTTTCTAAAGTTGCCATTCAAAAAAAAAAAAAAGAAGATAAGTTTCTGAAGTCATTAAAAGTTAAAATCATCCAAAAAAACAAGAATTAATTTCTTCAAAATCGAGTAAAAGTTGAATAAAATCGAGTTGATTTCTTCTGATTCTACTTGATTCTACCCGATTTTAACCAATGTTACACGAGTCAACTTCATGTGAAATCGCTTAGAGTTTCGATTTAACACAAATTTCAAACCTAGAACGTAATCGGGCGGTTTACTTGTTAACACAGACAAACTTGACCTTATGTGCTTTAATCACATTTCAACGCATGAATAAAATACTAAAAGCCTCTATTTCATTTTGAAGATAAATAAAGAAAAAAAAATTATCTTCAGGTTGAAGCATTGTTAATTATTATATGTGAAGTTTAGAATTCAATCCCTGCTACTAACAAATTCCACCTCTCCTTAAGAAATTAACCATTAACAATTTTTCTACCAAATACAAGAGAGAGAGTAAAAAGATATACTTTATATTTTTTTTTGGGGGAACTTTTTAATTATTTGATAGAAGAGACAATAGGAAAAAGCTAGTGGAACAGTGTTTGGACACGAAAGTGGGAGGGAGGGACCAGGAGAAAGAGGACATGTCGATGAAAACAAGAGCAGGTTCAAATGTAACATTCAAGTAAGGAGTAGTGCATTTAATCAAGTAATTGATCTCAAGTGGTTAATGAACTTTTTATAGAACGAACCATTCGGAAGAATCGAATTCGATTTCTAGTGTTCTGGACCAACTTTTACTTACCTCCAACCGAACTATAGATTTCTAGGGTCTCTTTCCACCGGGAACTAGAGAGTTAATACAAAAAAATGTGTGATTAAATGATCATGTCGGAAAAAGTGTGTAATTAAATGATTAAAATTTAGAACAAAAAAAAATTTAAGTCCTCTTATTCTCTTACTGCAATAGTGATCATGATTACTGAGTATGAAAAGAAGTTACACTGAGTGGTTCATTAGATTGGAATTTTTCAGGACCACATACAGATGGTTCTCTGTACTTGCAGTGAATATAATATCTAGAACTAGGGTTTATAACTGTTTAGGTCATGTCTTCAGAATGCTCTTAAGGGGGTTATTTATAGTCTTTCTTGGGCTTGATTTTTCGTGACTTAGGCCCCAAGTAACTTGGGCCCGAAGTCACGTTTAGAGCGTTCTAGACGCTTCTCGAGGCGGCGCCCTTAGAGGGACTCGCCTAGGACTCTTTTGGTCCTTTTAGAGGGCATTGTGCCCTTCTGTAGGGCACTGTGCTCTTAATTATGAGATTAACGGTTCACAGTCCAACAAGCACGAGTCTTGAGACAAGGCGAAGTGGTTATCTGCGAGATTGACGGTGGCGCAGCCCAACAAACACGAGTCTTAGGACAAGACGAAGTGATTATCTGTGAGATTAACGGTTCACAACCCAACAAGTACGAGTCTTGGGACAAGGCGAGTTGATTATTTGCGAGATAGGTTGGCGGCTTGCTATCGGGCGATGGCCGGCGTGTAGACTTAGGTGAGACCTTATAGTATGGATGCGGTCTTATGATCTGACTTTATTTAAGTTGTAGTATCAATTTGGGCGACCCTCTGATGGTGCCTTAGTATTTTGAACTTTTCAATTATAATATTAATTATAGCGATCATTGCATGGCGCCCTAGTACTCTTTTAATCGTATCTTGTCTTTATTTTAGGAAGGTTTTTCTTTCTGTTTTTGAGAGACTGTTTAGGCATCCCCTCGTCTATGAGAGATCGTTCTTTTTGCCAACCCATTTAGGGAGGACTTCGTTGTAGGAAGTTTTTTACCAACTCATTTAAGGAGTACTTCTTTATAAGAAGTTTTTGCCAACCCATTTAGGGAGGACTTCGTTGTAGGAAGTTTTTTTACCAATCCATTTAGGGAGGACTTTTTTATAAGAAGTTTCTGTCAACCCATTTAGGGAGGACTGCGTTGTAGGAAGTTTTTTACCAACCCATTTAAGGAGGACTTCTTTATAAGAAGTTTTTGCCAACCCATTTAGGGAGGACTTCGTTGTCGGAAGTTTTTTACCAACCCATTTAGGGAGGACTTCTTTATAAGAAGTTTTTACCAACCCATTTAGAGAGGCTTCGTTGTAGGAAGTTTTTCGCCTTCCTTTTTGTTGGATGATTGTCTTTTGTTGAAGATTTATTTGATTTTAACTGTAGCTGGACTATTTCTAGTAAGTAGGATGCCTTGTTGTTAAAAATCTGTAAAACAAATCTCTAAGATCAAAAAAGCTTAGAATAACTTCGTGTTTCATCTTCATGTTCATAATGGCGGGACCGTTGCTTCCATATGCATTTCTTTTTTCACATTTTAATTCTGGCGTGCTGGTTGGTGAGCTCTATTTTAATCTCGCCCCTAACGAGCTTGTTTGCATCGTGGACATGATTGATCTGAAACTTAACAATACTTTCCAAACTTCAAAGTAACCAGTAAGAATAAAAGAGTTTTAATCGTATTCGATCATCTTCAATGGGAACTAACTAATCTTTTCCCTTATCCTATGAACTCATCCATGTTTTCTACTCTTTTTCTTATTCCTCTTCATTCTTTTACTAAATCGGAAATAACTTTCTTACTTAATTATCTTGTGCTTTTAATCCTTTTCTAATAGATTGGGACTAAGTTTTCTGTTTCATCCTACTACTTCTCTTGAATCGGAATTCGCTACTTCCCTATTTAAATTTAAACTAACTCGTCCACTTCGTTCTTTTGTTTTATACTCATTCTCTTTACTTCCTACCACATCAGAAAGTGGTTAGTTACTAAATTAACTTTCCTGACACAATTTGCAAACTTGCTATTTACTTCTCTTAAAACTTCTAGAGATCATGTACCCATCATAGAAAATATATACAACATAAAGGTGCAGTATTAACATGATATGCTGGAGGCCAGTTGCTGCCGTGTATTATGATCATAGAGTTACAACCTTACAGTACATGCCGTAAGTATATCCTATCAAAAACATCTCTCTTAAAATAATTACTACGCAAGGAATATACAACTATCATGTTTTAGTACATCGTCAACCACAAAATTCAACACATGCACAGTTCCCACAAACTCATGTGTTAATTAGTTTCAAAAGAATCTATCACATTTCTATTGTTCCATAAGTACATGACTAAACACCGACTTACAAATTTATGGCAAATAGAACTCACACAAGTATCAAATAAATCTATCAAGTTAAAAAGTCTAACCAGGCTTGTTATCTTGATTCATTAGTATTAACATTATCAATCTAACTAATAAGCCATTAGGGTTGCCTTAAACAAAGTCTGGACAATAAGATCTCTTGGAAAAGAGCATAAGTATAAATAACAAGCAAATTGTTTGGGCTGCAACTTGTACTCCAGCATTAGAAAATAAGACAGCACCTACTAACATAGACAAATCACTAAAATTATTGTACCTATGAAGGTTGCCACCAATTTAGTCCTCTCGTTACTAATCAAAACACAAACAAATTATTTAAGATATAAGATTAAATATTCATGTTAGATTGCAAAAGACAGCCAATCAAGCCATAATTACGCACGGAACCTAACTTTGTTTTCACATAGTCATGAATCTCTTGAATTAAATTATTATGAGCTAACTAAAATATGTCAGCAAACCAAAGACAATAGTATATGCCACATAACATAACTAGCGAACCAATAAAATATAATTAACAATTGTTCTTAATCATCTAATTATTCAAAAATGGAAAATGCTGTTGTGCACGACATAGTAGTCGTGCAATACCCATGAACGATGACATGGCAACTCTATTAATGTTTGGCTAAAATTTGCATTATTCTTTTATCTGCAAAAAAAAAAAAAACTAGTTTCTATCATATACTCCCGTGTTTTTTTTTTTTTTATATTTTTTTTAAAAACAGTCAAGTAAAAATTAAGTAGCACAGAAAAACAAAACAAAACTCAGCAGCGGCGGCCGATTTGAACTCAATTGGCCGGAAAACACAGGAGGATATGGCCGTTGCAATCTTTATTCATTTAGGGATTTCGATAGAAGGATTAGCGAAGAATAACAGAGTTAGAAAGGTACAACCTGATATGATATCACAACCTCTCCGACCACCGATGCTTGGGCGTTCAGACGACAGGGCCGCCCTTTGCTATATTCCTTGGCAACATCGGCAAAGGAGAAATGCCATAAGGTCGCAAAGTGGTGGCCAAGAGAAAGGCCATAAGGAGGCAAGTGGAGGCGGAAGGATTGAAAGGTGTGGCCAGGTCAGCTTTACCGGACCCCACGGTGGACGCCAACTGTACTTGCAGTGAGTACAATATCTAAAACTAGGGTTTATAACTGTTTAGGTCATGAGAATGCTCTCAAGGGGGTTATTTATAGCCTTTCTTGGGCTTGGTTTTTCGCGACTTAGGCCCCAAGTAACTTGGGCTTGAAGTCACGTTTAAAGCGTTCTAGATGCTTCTAGAAGCTTCTCGAGGCGGCGCCCTTAGAGGGACTCACCTAAGACTCTTTTGGTCCTTTTGGAGGGCAATGTGCCCTTAATTATGAGATTAACGGTTCATTCTCCATAAACATCAATTTCCTTATTAATTTTAAGCAATAACAAAAGGACAAATTCCCAAAGCTATATTGAAAGGCAAAACATGGACCTTTACTAAAAACAATCTTATGTATGAATTATTTACAAAAATTTCTCAAAGTTATTATTAGAATATGAACAAAATGCCAACACATGGTCCTTTTTTTTTAATGTGATTTTCCTACCACGTTCTTTCTTTAATGTTGCATACTGTGCCTTTTGAGTGTGACTGAAAAGTAAACAACCTAGTTTCAAGGTAATGGCTCTTGTGAATCTCCCAAACGAGACAGATGTAGATATGCATCAGTCCCTACAAAGTAACCAATGACCATATCAGAATACTTCATTGTTTAACATGAAAGAAAAAGTAAAAAATAGTCAACGAAACAAGTAAAAAATATATATTATAATAACAAACAACTACTCTAATATTTTATACAATATGACCCAGTTTGGATAAAGTGCTTTTAACATGAGCAGTTATCATACATGTGCTTATGTATAAGCTATTTCTATAAGCAAAGATAAAATAAAGTCAAATTGTTTTTATATAAGCTATAAGCTTATGGACATACACTGAAAATTGAAAACAACTTATGAACATGTTATAAGTTGTTTCTATAAGTTCTCTCTAACAGTCTCGCAAGTGCTTATTTTAGCAGATAAACTCAAATAAGTAAATCAAAACAAGATTTATATTGGCACGATGTAAAAGTATGCTAATTCTGAGAAGATAAAATCTCAGAAAGAACCTCACAAAATCTTAAGGAAAGGATGATATTTTATTTGACACTTTGATAAAAGTAGTAATTATTCTTGTAGAAGTTCAAAAGGATCTCTAACTAAGAAGATGACAAAAGAGATTATCATATCAATCTTCAATCAGATCTCATATCTCAAATCTGCCTCCTTTATGCTAAGGGGAGAATAGATACAAACAGTTGTCATATAGTTATTGTTATGCAGTATGCTATTTATATTTAGTATAATGTATTGTCAAACAGTGGCTATAGCAATACTATAGCACGGTTGTGTAGCGGAATTCGAACAAGCCACACGATTGATAACATTGGATACAAAAGGAAATCTATTCTATTGTAATGAATTAAAAAGTCTACTGACCATAATTTTCCATAGAGATTATTTGAAGATCGCCACCAAAATACCGAGCATATAGACGACTAATAGGAAGACCATATCCATATCCAGCCATTGTCACATTATCGCCAACTCCAAGATCTGCATGCTCATCCAATGGATTTCTAGCAGTACTATACAGATATGTAAAAATCTTTCGCAGACCACTTCTTGGTATTCCACCTCCCTCATCCGAAATCTACAATGCCAATTAGACCAACTGCTTTAACAAATAATCATGATAATAGCAGGTGAAAAAAACCGATGCATCATAATGGTTAACAAAGGTTACCTTTATGGTAACATCCTCTAATCCATCAGCAACTATTATTCTTATGGGAGGTGGATCTTTGTCAGAATTCATATAACGCTCTTCGACAGCACGCAAAGAGTTCTTAACCAACTCAAATACCATAAGATGCAAGTGAGCTGGAACATACCTATTGTAAAAACATATATATTTTAAATAACAGAACAGACAATAACTTCTTGAGTACAGTTTAAAATTGTTATGAGATAATAACCACTCCTAGCATAAAACATAAACAAATGAATTCATGGAAGTAAAAAGTATGTAACTCACGGAAAAGTAAAATCAGGATCGCCGTAGATATGTACGTCAGGGGCACTTCCATATTGACGAGAGCATATAGAGCGTGCATCGTCACTGGCATTCCTTGCTACCTCCACCGGAGACATTCTTGTATGTATATAACCTACAACATGAGGAGGAGGATTTGGACTGTGCAACTCAACATGCTGCCCTGAATCCAACAAAAATGAAAAACACACATAAGGTAACGGTGTATACTGCGACCACACAGATTTAAAACGAAAAATGCAGTAGTAAATAAAAACAGTCAAGGAATTAACCTATGAGCATTCGGATTCCGATTCTTGACATGTAAAAACGATCAAGGAACTGATGAATCTCAACAAAATCCTGATTAATAATCTTTGGGTCCACATCTTTTTTCAATTGCTGAACACCTAAGGCCATTGTAGGTACCACATTGTTGTGTCTCACTTTTATGGCCTTGATCACTTCAGTGAACTCTTTTTCATCATTCATGTTCTTGATCTCAGAAAAGGATCTAACATCGCGGAACGAATCCAAGTACCAATCTCTAACCTAAAATCATAAAAATGTAGCACAAACATTTAATAGACATTTTACAAAAATCAATTCTACAATGAGTCATTCTGCCAATATCGCTAAAATGCCATATAGCACATGTTAAAATCTACACCAATCCAAGAGCATCATACACAGTTTTAAATAAAGGCCCACGACTGTGAAATTAGGCACAGCATAGCAGTTTTTAATGTTGGCGAAATTGAAATGTGCTCGTGATTTAGGTGACAATGCCGCATTTGACTGTGATTCTCCACAATATCGAGAATCATGACGTGGCCACAACTGCTATATAAAGCCGTGATCATAAAGCTCTCATTTTCAGGAACTCGGGATCTTAAAACAGGATCTCAGTCCCAATGAGTTATAGTATCTGTCACAATAAAGAATCACTGAATTTAATAGCAGAAAATTTCCATTTTTTGGAACAAAAACCGGAGGACTATTATTTTTGATTGGTTGGTTGTTCCGGATAATATATTTTCAACTCTAAGAACACGTTAAGAAGTTCCATTCTTCGAATTAAAAATTGCAACGCATTCTAGCATTGTTAACATTCAAGTTTTGATGTTGGTGAAGGTTTCTGTTTTAAAAAATGTTCTATTAAACAATTCTAAAAGAATAAACATTGTACACATTGAAACAGAACAGAACATGTTCACATGCTTATAAAAGCAAAGATGGTTTAACATGACATGTTCATTATCCACAAATATTATAAACTAGAAACCTAAAGCAATAATCTACATTACATATTCTTAATGCCAATCCCCAAAACCACTTTTTTATTTTTTTATTAATATTAAAATTCAATCAACTTAATGATTGCAAGACACATTCAAAACCAAAACACTAAAATAAACAAAATAACACTACAAATAACTCAAACTTGCAAGCAACATAAAAAAACTAAAATTAACAAAGTAACTCTACAAATAATTGAAACTTGCAATAAACCTCAAAAACTTAAATTAACAAAACAACATTACACATAATTAAAACTTGCAAGAAACATCCAAAACTCATTTCCACATAAACAGATAAGATCAAAGAATCATAATTACTTAAAATAAAAATCAACACAAATAGAAAATTAAAAACAACCCATTTTTTTTCTTTCCATAAAACAATCAAAAGGGTACCTTCAAAACAGCAGGTTTTTGTGACAAATCACAAGGAAGCCTTTCAAGTTCAACAGCTCTTCTCGCAATTCTAATAGCAAGTTCCTTATGAAGAAACTGTGCAGAAATTAACAAATTCTTGGGAGTAGGTTTAGAACCAAAATCCATCATGTATCTTAAACTCACACCAGTTTGTTTGAAACAACCCCATTTATGCACTTCTTCTATCAAGCTTTTGGAGAATGTTTCAATGGCTTTCTTTGCAGCCATGACTCAAAAGAGAAAAAAAAAATTTGTTCTAACCAAAGAATTTGAACATGCAATTGTAACATAAAAACAGAATCTGAAACATGAACAAGAAAAAGGGTGACACTAACAAGTAACAGTAACAATAACAATAACAATCATGTTGAAGAAAGAGAGAGAAATTGTAATAATAATGAATTGTGATAGTGAATGAAAAAAAAAGAATTCTCTCCTGCTTTATTACAAGATAAAAAACATCAAAGTCAATACACTAATTAATTAGTGTAACTTTTTGAATATTTTTACAAATATACTCTAATAAAAAATTGTGAAGTATTAAATACACCCACTAATTTTAAAAAGACTAACATTAAATAAGGGGTATAAAAGTCTTTTAAACAAAAACTACACCTTAAAAGTTAAAAGTTGTGATATTTTCTTATAAATAGGACCAAATTATTTTTTGAAAATTTTCTTATATATAAGATAGGAGGAGATATATATTTATCATAAATGAGAGATGAAAAGATTGAGACTTTGGTTTTGCCGCAAAGTGGGAAATGTGAATTGTTAGTTTTGTTGAGAATTGATTTGTGGGATAAGCAAGCTTATTTATGACTGTTACATTATGTGTTTATAAACATGTTTTCTTGGAATAATTAGCACATGCTTTGGAAATTTTTTAATAATCATTTTAAAAAATAATTTTAATGTTTTTTAAATACAAAATAGATTCATTATTTTTGTTTATAAAAAAATTTCTTGTCTTTTTTTTTTGTGTGAAAGAGGATATTTTCTCCATGTCTAATGTTTAACTCAAACATATGACCTATGATTAAGATGGAAGAGATCTCTTATCATCTCATCTAAGTATTGTGGAATAAATAAACAAATTGAAACCAACACAAGTCTTCACAAGCAATTATGGGGAGGCTAATATTTTAGTAAAATATGATTTTTTTTAGTATGGTAAAGCTCATTCTAAAAAAACTTTAGGCCTTGTTTGGTAAAACATAACCGATAGTTGATAGCAGATGAACCTATAGTTGATAACGACTTAGTTAATTGATACTTAATCATGTCTTATGTGTAAGATTTTCTTTTGGAGTTTTCTTTAGACTCTCGTCGATAAAAATTTGTGGATAGTTGAAAACTATCTTATAATGGATGAACTTATAAATAATATCTAAAAAGTTAGTTGAAAACAGGTAAAAATAATAAGCTACAAGTACAAGCACTATTTGAAGCAGTTTATTAAAAAAGACTATTAGCTAAAATTATATGTTATTAACTCGTGAGAAAGAGCTCTTAATAAACATTTCTATTTTGCCCATACAAACTTATAAGTTATGAGTTATGAGTTATCCGTTATAAACTTCTAAATTAGACATGTCAAACACACATTTTAGTCTTGTACATTTTTTTTTATGAATTTGAACTTTAGATCATTGATTATACTTTATTATTATTTAATTTCATCAATGAATTTTTTATTTAGTATTTCTTTGTGCTATATGACTGAAACAATTGTCAAAAAAACGTATGACTGAAATAATTAGGAGGAGAATAGTTTTTCTAAGAGGAATATGTCCTTATTCTTTGGTTATTCTTAGGGTGTGGTTTTGTGTTCATCGTCGATCAATGGTCATCCAGTTTTGCCATGTGATTTCAAACAAATTTCACGTGTGTTTTCCTTTAGTAGTGTCGTGTGGTTCTCAATTCATGAGCCTTGCTTATAAAGTTTTTACTGCTACCTTTCTCATATATCTTACGAGCTTTTCACACGTTTTATACAGTTTGGATTATAAAATCTGAACGGCGTAAACATCATATAAAAACCTTCAAAAACATATTAACACATTTCAAATTTTAAAGATTTTAAAATTCGAATAGAGCACGAAAAATTATAGGATGGAAAAGGTAACCCTCTAAAGTTTTATTATTACTATCAACTTTTTTAAAACCGTTGATGTAGTCCATATGTCCATATTTAGTCATATAGTCTTAAGTTGAGACAATTTTTTGAATGAGCTTATAAGCAAACAGAGATGATATTTCACACTTTTATTTGTCATTATACAATATAGTTCTTCACATCACCAATATATTAAAATAGTCTTTGATTTTTTTTAAACGCTGATCAATCTGGTTATTCTATCGGTTAATAGAGTTAGAGAGGTTTTCACTCCCTCTTTTTTTACCAAAAAATAAATAGAGTTAGAGAGGATGATGACATATCACATGTGAGAGGTTTTCATTCTCTTTTTCTACCAAAAAATAGAGTTAGAGAGGATGACATATCACATGTGTCATAGTACAGTTAGATGTGTCATAGTACACTTAGAGAGGTAGACGTTACTTTAACAAAGTCACCCCACGAAAAAATCATGAATAATCTATGTTATATATACAAAGATTACGTCTCTAGTAAATTTGTTTGAATTGGTAGGGACAATGCATAATATATGTAGGAGTTGAAGTTCAAACTTCAGACACCCCACTTTTCTATATTTAAAATGTGTGAGCTCCAGCCGCTAGACTACTTGATCAAAAAATGAAGAGAATGTTATATGAATGCCCTTGAACAAATTTGGGCACAAATTTGGCTATATGAATGCTATATTGTTGGGTCATTGAATAAGATTAAATTTATATTATATTTGTTATATTTTTTTAAGAAACTAAAATAGAATTAAATTACCGAAGGACCAAGACTTCCCAGCAAAAGGTGTGCCGTGAAGGAAAGGTAAAATCAAGATATTACAAAGTAAAAAAAAGGAACCGTCAATGAAAGAAAAAAAACAAATTAAGTTATAGTTCCTAAGCACATAAATGGGTTAGGCCACCAAGAATGATAGTCAAAAGAGAAAGTAGCGTATTTCACATTCAACCACTAAAATATTTGTTATATTGTTGATATCATTCAAAAGATAAACATGTTACAATTCGAAAGTCATAAATATTTAAATTTACAATTTAATCAAATCAAAATTTGATAAAAAATAATGTTTATAATTTATATGCGTTTGTGCAATAAAAAGATCAGACAGACAGACACTCCATGACAGTATGAACCCTAGTTTTATTGATATGCAGTAGGAAGATTACTTTTTAAATTCTGAGTTTTGTGGCGTTGCAATGCAGTAGGAAGATTATTCTGACTTCCGAGTTAAATTGTTGCTTACTCACTCCCCATCGATTTCATTATATTAGAAAAATGTAATAGATAATTTATGAAACTCGGTGTCATTCATTTTCTGCCTGCGATTACAATGTAGGTTTTGTTCCACTTCTATACGAATGAGAATTGATTTTGAAAATGTAGAATCGAGTCTCATATGTTTGCCTGCTGTCAAGTGGAATTTGTTTTGCTTTCGGAATTTATTCTACTTGAAGCTAAAATTTATAGCTTTTGATTATAGAATTGATATTTACACACAAATTTATAGTTCAACTCATTTTTACATAAATGTACACAAGCATAAACCACTTTTTGTGAAAACTACTTTTAAACGAAGCCAATTTTATCAAAATTAATTTTCTCAACTGCACAACCGAACACATACATTGTGTAATTTACAAGAGATGCACATGTGATCGGGTTTTCAATACATCTTCTTACGTCTAGCACTATTTGACTTAGTGCATGGATATTAATCGTTGGTGAGTTGAATCCATAGTGTATGATATCATATTACAATTCCTGATATAAATCATAATTAAAAAGAAGAAAAAAGTATAAAAAATGGATGAACAAATATTATTGATGATTTTATCAATTTTGAATTACGTACAATGTATAAAGTGAACCCTATCTAGTATTTATTATATAAGTTCTTATTGAAAGGAGAAAAAGAGAACAACTAACAAAATAACTTACTTATCGAAATATCACATTAAGCTTTCAATTGATTCATTGGCATTTGTGTGAGATCACATCATTGAAGACTAATCTGACTAATAAATGTTTTAAAAAGTCAAAATTATATGCATTATTTTTTTTTGTTGCTAAATTGGTCACTTGGCCCTTTAACTGTTTTTTTTTTGTTTTTTTTGCTCTCATAACTCGTAAAACGTCCATTTTGGTCTCATAAAAGTGTTTCCGTCAGTCAAATTGGTTCCGTTCTATTAATTTTAACCCCAAATATCAAAGGTAGACCAACATTGTAGGTGGTCCACCATATATCTTATTAATTTTTTTTAATTTAAACCGTTTGATCTTTTTTTTTTATAAAAAAAGGAACATTGGATTATGCATCTCTATTGTACCTTATAGTGAACCAATAACAATTGTTTTTTCTCCTTTTCTTCATCTTTCTCATTCCTCTTCATCATCATCGTCAACATTCATAAAAAACTATATAAAAATCCAGAAACAATAACCATCAACAACATCATCATCACCATCATCTCATCACTGCACTTATACTAATTCCTTGGTTCACTCCATCTTCTCATTTTGGGTTCCCACCTTAAAAAACCCAAAAGAAACTCTAATTCCTTTAAACAACATCCTTAGGCATGGGAATATGTAATCTTGTTGGTAAGCCACTTCTATATTACTAGAAATAGAGTAAATGATACAATAGAGGATACTTCATCCTTAGACATGTATTTCTAAGGTAAAAGAAATGAATATGATTTGGAGCGTTCATTATAATGATAACACTTATGATTCTGATCATTGCTATATCAAAACAAACATCAAATTGTTTTTCAATCATCTTGCATCCTTTATAAAAATACAAAAAAAAAAAATATATTTTATTCATTTGCATACCTAGGATAGAAAAAGGTTATCTTGAGATTCACAAGTCCTAATAAAATCGAAATTTTATTATGAAGATAAAATCGTGCACTTGAGGTGATATCGAAGTTATATGTTGATAATATAGTACAAAGAGAGTAATAGACGAAAAAATAAGGTGTGAATAATTGTTTAGACGTTAGATGTGTTCAAATATCATTGTTAAAATTATTTACCCTTCCTCTAAATTTACTTTGTGGATTTTTCAATGAATAATCAATCTTTTTACAGGAAAGTATTAGTGGCCCCTTGCTTTTTGAAATCGAACCAGAAACCTTCTTCTCAAAACTCTTTCAATGCCTTTGCTCATCAACCTAAGTTTGTCAATAAATAAAACCAATTAATTAGATTTTTTATAGTAAACAAAATGACCTTAGTCATTGAAAATTCACACACATAAATGGAGGAGCTGGACTTCGAACCCGGATTAAGGCATCTAGCCTAACAATTTAGCCATTTTTACCCGTTGAGATATGATTTGTAGACAAAATCAATTAATTAATTATGAGGGTTATTTAAATAATAGACTTAATTTTATTTATTAGAATGACATAAATTAAATGTGATCAATTATCTTGTTTAACATGCATACGTATCATTCATATTTTCCTAATATTTCATTTCAAAAGTTGCATAAATGATTTGCTATTAGCCATATATCTGCTTCTGCTTTCAACTAGTTTAGGTGTTATATGATACTTTTATTCCATTCTTTTTAATGACAGATATTAATATATATATATATATATATAGGTGATAACTTGGGTACCCATCAATAAAAGGTAGGTAACACAACCCATGTTGAGTTGGCACCAATCAAAGTTATTTGTTTGTTTTCTATTATTTTTAATGTTATATAAATACATTGTTTTGATTGTGCCAATTCAACATGGGTAATATTATCCACCTTTTATTGATGGGTAAACAAGAATTTTCCATATATATATATATATATATTACGAGAATATTAGTTTGTAATTGTCATATCAGTTTTTCTCCATGTCATAAATTGAACTATGAATCTTTAACTCTTTAACTCCCTTTCTTAAAAAAAACCATTCTTCAACTCTTTTAATCCCTTAGCTCAAACCAATTGAACTCCCAACTCCTCTTTGTTCAAAATTAATCTAATTTTACGAGATAACTATAGTGGGTTTAATAAACAATGAATTTGTCCAATTAATAAGAGATTTAGGTTTTTTTAAAAACAAGCTGTCAGAGATTGAAAATTTCATATCTATAACATAACATGGTAAAAAAAAAAACGATTATAGGTTTTCCTAACATCTTGTGAATGTAATTGTAAAGTGTACATATAAGACAAACATACGAACATATATTTCCCCATATATTTTCAATATCAAGCATTTTCAAAAAAATATAAGTACTATTAAAGTAATTATTCTTATTCTAAAACTAAAACAATGGTTTTCTAATTAATGCATATTTTAGCACATAAATTAAAGAATTAAATATGCATTGTTTTTGTACCAAAAAAAACGCATTGTTCTCATTAAATTATAATAATTGCTAAGGATGAAAAATCAGTATTTATTAAAACTTTAAATATCAAACATTTTTTTAATTAATGACTTCTATTTTATCTGTTAAAATATGCACCGTAGCTTTAGGAACACCCCTTAATCAAAAAAAGAAAGAGAATACCATCCTATGAGTACCTATAATATCTTAATCAAACAAAGAAAAATCATACAATACATTTGATAGAACATACTTATCATTCAAAGAAGAAAAAAAAATATTCACAGTCTTTTGAGATGATTGAAGGTGTGGTGTTTACCTTACTAGTATAATTAGAGAACCAATCCAATTGTGGCCCTCACTACACTATCAATCAACTTCAAAAGTGATGGCTCTTCCTTATTATGTGAATCTAATCTACCAAGTACAATATTGAATTTGAATTTTGTGGCTGAAGATAAGAGATAGAGTTGTGCAGTCCTGATTACCAGCACTTTTTATTGTAGCAAATGCTTTTTAAGTGAGAGGAGTAGCCAAGTAGGCCCACGATAATATGTTTCAATTGTTAGATGAAAATCAACTTGTATTACATTATAATATGTTGAAAATTGTTTTTCTCACTTCAAAGAAAGCTAAAACACATCAGTAATTTACGTTTTTAACCTCATTGGCAGTTAACTATCGATGGGAAGGATCCGTCGGTAGCTAACTGTAACATCCCGCCTAAGACTCGAATATTTATTAATATTGAGACGATGTATCAGCAATGTTTTAAGTAAAGGGCAATTTGGTAAATTGTCAGTTAATGGGTTTATTTACATGGTAAGTGTAATATCCCGCTTATAAGTAACTGTTGTCGATGTTTAAAGATTATAGAGCAAGCAATGGCATTTTAGTAATTTAGTGGCAAAGGAGGATTATTTAAAAGAGGGGGAAAGATATTTTTCATTCATTCTTCTTCTCTCCCCTCTCCCTCAAAAATCTGATTCCCCTCCCTCACTCACCCTCAAACTCTCGCCCTCCTCACTCTCACAAATCCATCAAGGCTTCATCCAATTTCTTGGGAGGAATCTTGCAAAACAAGCTTGGTATGGAAGTTAGAACAAGAGTAAAAGAAGAGAAGCAAGGAAGAATCAAGGAGAGCCAAGCTAGGGTTTGAATCAAGGCTGGTGAATTCATCAATCAAGGTTTGAGGTGAGTTCCTAGGGGTTTAAGAATCCCCTTTGTGAGTTTTGATGAGTTTTATGCTTTATGAGCAAAGTTTGTATTTTGGTACCCTAATCCCTTTTGCTACTAATTCCTTGTTCAAATCTGTTTTAATCAACCAATTCATAGTTGCAAATCATTCCTTATGTTGTTATAGTGCCTGAGTATGTTTAGATATGTCGAAATTGGTGGAAAATCATGTTTTGAACCAGTCCTGAACTGTCATTTTCGCCGGGCGACCTCGGGGCGATCGTTCAGTTACTGTTTGGCAAGTCTTCACTGCCTACCTTCGCCCAGCGAAAGGGATTTCGCCCAGCGAAAATGGACAGGCATTTCATGTCTTTTCTGCTTCGTTCTGTAGCCTGTGTACGCGTCAGGCGAAGCTTTTGGTAACCATTTTCAAAGAAAACCTTGTTTTATAAGAAAAACGCCATTGTGACATATCCGAAGGCACATAACTTATACGGAATGAATAAACAAGGGTTTAGTGACGCAATAGGAGTATAAGGGTCAATTGAATAGACAATCCTAAGATGGCAAAGTATTAGAGTTGCAAGGATAGAAGTTATTTAAGCTATGGAACATTTCCAACAATTAAGTGATGGCTTATGATAACGATAAGCCTATGATTATAGATTCATATGATATAGATTGGGAGATTAGTTCCCTTGAGAAATGCATTAAATATGCATAAGCTCATAGTAAATTGTTAGACGTACTTTCAAGTACATAAGTTAAGAAATTATGAGAATGAGTATGCACCTAAGATAGCATGATTAAGATGCACTCAATTTAGCGTGCGTATGCACAAGGAATGATTTAATGTTCAAAGACAAGAACCTTTATAGGTTAAGTACTAGAGATTTATTACTTTAATGAATGAGAATTATGAGAGAGATTTAATACTCTAAGTTAAGAACCTTTTTAGGTTATGTATTCAAGACTTATTTCAAAGAATTATTAAGATATTAAGCCGTGGCCTTCGTCGTTCACGCTAGTGGGACACGAATGGTTCACGCAAAGTAAAGACTAAGATTAATATTATTTAAGTCGTGACTTTCATCGTTCACGCTAGTGGGACATGAAAGGTTCATGCATAAGTTAAAGAATAATAATTCGCGTCTTCCGTCGTTCACGCTAGTGGGACACGGGGGGTATACGCGTAAGTTAAGATTATTAAGTCGTGTCTTCTGTTGTTCACGCTAGTGGGACACAGGAGGTTCACGCTAGTGGGACGTGTTATTCCGCAAGGATGACCGCACGACGACAAGAGGAGTCCGGTGTTAGCCTGATATGATAGGAATTTTCACCGGTTAGAAGGGAGATGTACTTCGGGGTTACTCCACCCGGATGCACTCCGTAAAATGAACCCAGATAATTATTGTTGTTCAACGCTGACTTACTAACTTTATAATTAAGAATGATGAAAGTAATACTTATGAATTATTATGAGAAAATGAATAAGTTATTTATATGTATTGAGAAAACAGGATAGTTAGTTCCTAGAGAACCAGAAGTGATCATAAGATATTCCCCCTTGATCACTAAGTACAAGATAAGTCAAGTTAGCCTATGATGAGATAAGATTAAGATATGCAGCGATCCTAGTTCTCCCCCTTGATCGCGAAATAAGTAAAGATGAGACTTGGCGATCATAGGTATCCCCAAGATCGCCGAGGTAGGCACGGCGACCCTAGGTTCCCCGAGGTTGCCAACAATAGGTAGGGTAGGAGCTCACTGAGACATTATGTCTCATCCCTATCCTTCTGGTGCAGGTTTTCAGGTAGCCGAGTGGTTTTCAGATGAAGATCTTCAGGAAGACGCTGGATAGAGTGCAGATGCTCGTCAAGGACAAGCTCAAGAGGTTGACAGATTATCTATGTTATGAGGATAAACTTATATGATATTTGGATATTTGTATAAACGAGCTATTTGCACACATTCGGTAGTTTTATATTGTATTTATTATTGAAAATTTTAGTGTACCCAGTATCAGATTAATACGCATGCTAAATATTCTAGATAATTTAGTATGGGTGTTACAATTGGTATCAGAGCCTGGTTGATTCAGACCGTGCCTTGGGTCATTAAAGTTTCAATAAAAGTAGTGGGACCATTGGGTTCCGGATATTGTTCTAAAGGTCATATCTAGTTGAGCCTGATCAACTCAATCTAGTATATGACAGTTAGGATAAATGTCTGAGAGCTGAATGTGACCAAGGAGGAATGAAGTGTATGAAGGGCGAAGATTAAGGTGTCAGAATTCTAAGACGGATTTAGCGAAGAAGTATTCATGCCAAATGGTGGCCATCAAACGGTAAAGTAATGAAGCCTGATAGTGGCGAGGTCTCAGAGACATAAGGGATATTTAACTGTGAGGTGAAGCGCCTCAACCCAGTTGGACGCATCGTTGGACGATGCCTCGTCTGCGGAATATATAAGGATTAAGGAATCATGAAATGCTCTAGGGAATGATGTGGAACCTTGACGGAAACTGTAGTTTGAGAAGTTAAAGTGAAGTGTGGATTAAGTAACAAATTCCGAGTATAGAGTTGAAGAATAGCAGTACCAAACCTGGAGAAATGAAATGATGAATTACCGGACAGTTAAGAGAATTAATTATGGATTACGTGAGTTAGTTGGACAGATGAAACTAACCACTCAAGTGTGGTTATTGAGTATGAATCACAAGTAAGTTTGACCCCATCGGATCAGCTGCACCCCCTGAACCATGAATGCTAGATTTGGGAATTAAGAAGAGAAGATAGATGAAAAGTGATGATAATAAGATATGTGCAAGTCAAAGCGTGAATCAGATATTCGGATGTGTCCAGATGGTAAGAAGATTAGAAGTAAGAGAAGCTAGACTGGAATTTTATTAATGAAGGTTGGATAATAACTAATAAGTTGCTGGAATTTAGCATAATGATGGACGAATTAAGTTAAGCACTCTTGAATAGACGAACAGTATTGAATTTCCTTGATTGGTTAAAGAAGGCAAGTTCAAGATAACACAAGGTTATAGTAGACCAATGTAGAAGGATGATCGGGATTTCAGCCGAGAAATTATGTTGAGATTTTAGTATACAGAGGATCGTCTTAAACACGAAAGTTTAGGATTGAGGTTAACGTTAAGGAGTTATATGCTCCCAATCGAAGAGGTTCTTTCCACTAATATTATAAAACAGAAAGAGATCACCTCGTGTTGATAAGTTTCCGAGGGCAGTAATAAGGTATAGATTTGAATTGTGAATACAATAACAAGTTACTGGAGAAATCTGATAGATCATGATAATGTGCAAAAGTTTAAGATCGATTAATCGGGCACTCGAAGAAACGCAACCTATGTTGGGCGTTCTAGAGAACCGGTAAGAGTTTGGACCTTTTCAGGACGAATTGTCCCGTAGAAGCTCAAGGGTAAATTAAGGGACATGATAGAGTTAAGGAGACCAAGTTGTCCCGGGAAGATTATGAGTATGAAATCATTACGGATAAAGAAAGAGCGAATAGTAATAAGACTCAACTGAAAGGTATGAACCGTCAGAAGCTATAAGTGTTTTAGAAGTTGCCACAAATGGATGTACATGAATTTAAGCTGCCTCAGATATATTTCCAATCGGGTTACTGCAATGTTTAATGATTCTACATGAAGAGCTGACCTAGAGAAATGGTAACGTTAGACAAATTTGTTACAGTAATTACAAAGTGATAGAGAAAAAGGATTGATCGATGGAATTTTATGTGACAATAGTGAAGTATTCCTCCGATGCTAACTCGAGTGATAAAAAAAAAAAATCAGAGTTGCGCAGCGGTGTAGCAATCTAAGAATGAATTAGTGAACGATGCTAAGCTGAAGCTTAGCGAATGAGGAGATGTTAAATGCTCAATTCTTATTATATGGAATAACAGTAAGTATAGACGACTTGAACTTATCACCAGTTCTAGTAGGAATTTTTGAAAGTTAAGTTGAGGAATACTTCAAACCTCGAAGACTTGAGTCAAGGAATATCGAAATAGTTTAAGAGTATGTGGTAAGATATAAGAAGGATGTGATTCTAACACATCAAGTCTGGAATCCATAGAAGTTATCGTTAAGCGTTAATTTACCTATTCTAACTCGGTAACATGAAGAATACTTGAAGGGTAAGTTAGTTTAAGGAGTTCTGGAATTCTTGAACTTAATGTCCACCAGTAAAGGACTATGTAATTTCAGGTTATGGATAAAGGATTAAAGTTTAAGTGCTATTTTTATTAGTAGCAATCAGAGTAGAGTTTCCTTTTGAGAACAAGAATTTTGAACTCGATGTCCAGAATGAGAAATAAGTTTATGATGTCGATAGAATGTAACAATGATTTACGAGTTGTTATACATTTAAGAAATAAACATGAGTAACATTGGCGGGGCAAACCTGGCAAGCCAGTTGAAAGGCAAATCCCGGATGTTACAAAAAGAGTTAAGAGTAAGAATGATGTCCCGTTAGTTGGACAAGGATGAGGTGATGTAATGTGTACCCGTCAGTAGTGTACACGTGTTCGCTTATGTATGTAAATTATATGCTATGAGGTATGTCATATGATAATATGTGAGACGACTCATACCACTCATCTCTTGGACTAAACTTCTAAGAATTTTGGATTTATCAGTATAGAAAATGTTTAAGCTACGGTAAGAATTTGGGAATAATTTGCGATAAGAATGATGAGAGTTTAACAAACTCCTAGTATGAAGAATGATTTCTAAGTTATCAAGATGAGTAACGTCATAGATCCATCGAAGCAGAACGCGGGTAATCAGTAAGATTTCGCGAGTCCTTGAGGAATTCCGTAGTGGAAGCAATGATTAAGATTATGGAAGTAACACACCAGGATGCCTCCTCCTTGTATTTGTATACTGGAGGTAGTGCGGTAGTTTTACTCTCATTAAAGAATGGTATAATTATGGTAAAACCATATATGTAGGATGCTGTTGTATAAGGCAAGGATCGAATATAAGAATTCAATGGAATCGTCGAGGATAATAAGAACGTCTAATGTTGTTTAAGTAAGATTACGCGGACTATAACTAGATTATAAGATTCAGCACAAGTGTTAGGATTGGATAACTCTAGTTTGGGTTACAAGAAAGTGTAATGCACGTCAAGTGCTTCAGATAACAAAAGACTGTCGAATACATTCGACTTATAGAGTTGAGAATCTAAGGGATTCCGATAAGTAAGACGGACTGGAGTCTTGGCTAATGAAGGAAGTAATATGGGATATTAATTTATGTATGATATTGGATTCTAAATTTCGAGGACGAAATTTCTTTAAGGGGGGTAGATTGTAACATCCCGCCTAAGACTCGAATATTTATTAATATTGAGACGATGTATCAGCAATGTTTTAAGTAAAGGGCAATTTGGTAAATTGTCAGTTAATGGGTTTATTTACATGGTAAGTGTAATATCCCGCTTATAAGTAACTGTTGTCGATGTTTAAAGATTATAGAGCAAGCAATGGCATTTTAGTAATTTAGTGGCAAAGGAGGATTATTTAAAAGAGGGGGAAAGATATTTTTCATTCATTCTTCTTCTCTCCCCTCTCCCTCAAAAATCTGATTCCCCTCCCTCACTCACCCTCAAACTCTCGCCCTCCTCACTCTCACAAATCCATCAAGGCTTCATCCAATTTCTTGGGAGGAATCTTGCAAAACAAGCTTGGTATGGAAGTTAGAACAAGAGTAAAAGAAGAGAAGCAAGGAAGAATCAAGGAGAGCCAAGCTAGGGTTTGAATCAAGGCTGGTGAATTCATCAATCAAGGTTTGAGGTGAGTTCCTAGGGGTTTAAGAATCCCCTTTGTGAGTTTTGATGAGTTTTATGCTTTATGAGCAAAGTTTGTATTTTGGTACCCTAATCCCTTTTGCTACTAATTCCTTGTTCAAATCTGTTTTAATCAACCAATTCATAGTTGCAAATCATTCCTTATGTTGTTATAGTGCCTGAGTATGTTTAGATATGTCGAAATTGGTGGAAAATCATGTTTTGAACCAGTCCTGAACTGTCATTTTCGCCGGGCGACCTCGGGGCGATCGTTCAGTTACTGTTTGGCAAGTCTTCACTGCCTACCTTCGCCCAGCGAAAGGGATTTCGCCCAGCGAAAATGGACAAGCATTTCATGTCTTTTCTGCTTCGTTCTGTAGCCTGTGTACGCGTCAGGCGAAGCTTTTGGTAACCATTTTCAAAGAAAACCTTGTTTTATAAGAAAAACGCCATTGTGACATATCCGAAGGCACATAACTTATACGGAATGAATAAACAAGGGTTTAGTGACGCAATAGGAGTATAAGGGTCAATTGAATAGACAATCCTAAGATGGCAAAGTATTAGAGTTGCAAGGATAGAAGTTATTTAAGCTATGGAACATTTCCAACAATTAAGTGATGGCTTATGATAACGATAAGCCTATGATTATAGATTCATATGATATAGATTGGGAGATTAGTTCCCTTGAGAAATGCATTAAATATGCATAAGCTCATAGTAAATTGTTAGACGTACTTTCAAGTACATAAGTTAAGAAATTATGAGAATGAGTATGCACCTAAGATAGCATGATTAAGATGCACTCAATTTAGCGTGCGTATGCACAAGGAATGATTTAATGTTCAAAGACAAGAACCTTTATAGGTTAAGTACTAGAGATTTATTACTTTAATGAATGAGAATTATGAGAGAGATTTAATACTCTAAGTTAAGAACCTTTTTAGGTTATGTATTCAAGACTTATTTCAAAGAATTATTAAGATATTAAGCCGTGGCCTTCGTCGTTCACGCTAGTGGGACACGAATGGTTCACGCAAAGTAAAGACTAAGATTAATATTATTTAAGTCGTGACTTTCATCGTTCACGCTAGTGGGACATGAAAGGTTCATGCATAAGTTAAAGAATAATAATTCGCGTCTTCCGTCGTTCACGCTAGTGGGACACGGGGGGTATACGCGTAAGTTAAGATTATTAAGTCGTGTCTTCTGTTGTTCACGCTAGTGGGACACAGGAGGTTCACGCTAGTGGGACGTGTTATTCCGCAAGGATGACCGCACGACGACAAGAGGAGTCCGGTGTTAGCCTGATATGATAGGAATTTTCACCGGTTAGAAGGGAGATGTACTTCGGGGTTACTCCACCCGGATGCACTCCGTAAAATGAACCCAGATAATTATTGTTTGTTCAACGCTGACTTACTAACTTTATAATTAAGAATGATGAAAGTAATACTTATGAATTATTATGAGAAAATGAATAAGTTATTTATATGTATTGAGAAAACAGGATAGTTAGTTCCTAGAGAACCAGAAGTGATCATAAGATATTCCCCCTTGATCACTAAGTACAAGATAAGTCAAGTTAGCCTATGATGAGATAAGATTAAGATATGCAGCGATCCTAGTTCTCCCCCTTGATCGCGAAATAAGTAAAGATGAGACTTGGCGATCATAGGTATCCCCAAGATCGCCGAGGTAGGCACGGCGACCCTAGGTTCCCCGAGGTTGCCAACAGTAGGTAGGGTAGGAGCTCACTGAGACATTATGTCTCATCCCTATCCTTCTGGTGCAGGTTTTCAGGTAGCCGAGTGGTTTTCAGATGAAGATCTTCAGGAAGACGCTGGATAGAGTGCAGATGCTCGTCAAGGACAAGCTCAAGAGGTTGACAGATTATCTATGTTATGAGGATAAACTTATATGATATTTGGATATTTGTATAAACGAGCTATTTGCACACATTCGGTAGTTTTATATTGTATTTATTATTGAAAATTTTAGTGTACCCAGTATCAGATTAATACGCATGCTAAATATTCTAGATAATTTAGTATGGGTGTTACACTAACTGCCGATGGAAGGAAACCAGCGGCAGTTAGCTGCCGTTGCCATGTTTTGCCTATATTTTCATCTTAATGTGAACAAAAACGATAAAATGAGTGAACAAAAACGATAAAATGACATGTGATTAAAGTGAAAAAGCTAAAAACAACAAAAAAGTAATAAATAAAAATGATAATAATAATTTGAAAATTATACTCTTAAAAATAACATAAATTATATTATCTTTTATTATTATATATATGATATGATTTATTATATATATATATATATAATTTGATTTTTTATTGCATTTTTATTTATTATACTCTTATATTAAAATTATACTCTAGAAAGCAATTTTGATTTATAAATATATATAGAAAAGAATAGAAAAAGAAAAGAAAAAATGGAAAATAATGGAATATAAATAAATCAATGTGTGGAAAATAATGAAAAAAAGCAAATTCATGCTCTACGGCAGTTAAGTGCCGATGGAGTAGATATGTGAAACTGCAGTTAACTACCGAAAAATGTGAAGTTTTAGAAAATATATGCAAAACATGGCAACGACAACTAACTGCCGCCGGATCCTTCCCATCGGCAGTTAACTGTCGATGAGGTTAAAAACATAAATTACTGGTGTGTTTTAACTTTCTTTGAAGTGGGAAAAACAATTTTCTAATATGTTTCAATTGTTAGAGGAGTAGCCAAGTAGGCCCATGATAATATGTTTCACACTTGAAAAGATTAATCACGTTTTGTATGAATTGTCATTTGGACCGGCACACCAGTGTTCATCTGTTCTTTATTTGACTATGTCAACGTGGATAAATTATAAACAATATTTTTTTTAGTTTTAGATTTTATTTAAATTATTTATTCATTAATTTGAATTATTTAATTATTTATTTGTTTTAAATACAAGAATTTTTGTTTAAGATAAAATACAAATATCCTTGTGATAATATCAGGTTGTGTTTATATTTTTTTGATGATACCAAAAATATAACATTATGTTTCTAACTTCAAATTTTCTATGAATTAAATCAAAATCTTATCTAAAGGAACATATAAAATAATAGTTTAATTTAGTTTTCAAAAATTATGGGTAAATTATAATTTGGTTCGAGGTTAGTTTTGAGTTTATACCATATTATTGTATCTTCATGTAAAACTTTTATACAATTTTTTCCCCACTATTCTTTGCCTTCACCGTCCTTGACACGATACTACAGCATTTTCTCTTTGTTTTCTTTGTAAATTTTGCAGCTGATTTTGTTTTCACCAAACACAATACCTAGAAAGAAATAACAAAAAAGGAGTTAGTTTCCCTCAAGTTATTCGAAATTTAGTGCCTCCATAATTCTTTTACCTAACAACTAGAACGAGTGTATAAAAACAAGAATTAATATTTTATAGAAAGATTAAAAAAGAAAAAGGAAAGCTTGGCATTCAATTTCTTTCTAATAATTAAAACTATATAGGTAGGCTTTATATATGGATTTAAAGGTAAAATGAAAGCTCACTAATTTTGTCTATTCCCATGTTTAAAACACAATAACATCAACGATTTAAATATGGATTGTCCAAGAATCTCCTTTTCCTCCTTAAGTAAATAAAACTGGAAAAGGCTAAGTTTTAATTTAGAAAGTAGCCTAATTTTATAAGAAAATAAAGTTAGAAAGTGCCTCAAACTTTTACATGAGGAAACTAGGAGAAAATGGGTTTCTTCCAATCCCATCATTCCTTATCATTTTTTTAAACCACAAATTTTTATTAAAAACCAGATTTCTGCTCAAGACGAATAGAGATCGGTAAAACAAAGACTACAAAATAAAGACGTCGTATACAAGTGAAACACCCAAAAAGAAAACACACCACTACATACATCACCTAACCAAACCCTAACTTCAACACCCATGAGAACAACAACCATCAAAACCAACTTAGCCACCTAAATGAAACTCCATTGCGAGCGACCACTGAAAGCAAATCCATAACCACCTATCGTCCACTACTCGCCCTTTTAAATCAAACATCCTCTTCTCATCACAATAGTTGAGCCACACCCGAAAATGTCCTATTCCATTGCTCATTCGACTTCCACCACCTCTCGACCCCGGTCTACCGAAGAAAAACACCATAATTAGCCCAAAGCAAAACTTCAATCAAAGAAACGACACCCGATCTTGAATCAAAAGAGATCGGCCCACCAGACTCCAGAAACAAATCAGTAAGGTACCCCTCACCCCCGATCCACCAGAGAAGACACCATAACCAGCCAAACACACTTGCAACTAGACACTAACTCTCGATCTCAAAGTAAAAGTAACCGACCCACCAGAATCCAGAACACAAATATGTAAGGTATTCGATTGGATGGGCGGTGATGCAAATAGAAATCATGTTAGAAAGGAAAAGGTCCAGCTCGAAGATCACCCACACACGAAACAAGAGTTAGCGACGGCGAAAATGGACCCAAAATAGAGGCGGCCTACAACAGAAACACCAAGAGCCCACCACCACCCAGAAAAATACCATTAAAACATCAACCTCCCTACCTAAACAACATCCACCACCCCCTCTTAATCACCTCTTATCTACCAAGTGTTCCGACGCAAAATCCGAGTCCAGATTATCCACAACTACCCCATCCAAACCACTAAACCACCACACAAACCTACACCTCCACCTCCCCCAACCATCACGCAACACCGCAACACCAACAACCATGCAAAACTAACACCATTTCTAACCATCCCGTGAGCCACCACTACTAACCACACAACCACCACAAGATCACCAACGAAACAACCGACGAAAACAACCGGAGAAAGTGTCACCCATGTGTGGAATAAAAATGACAACCGACTCCCTAATGTCGACCAGCCACACCGACAACCACCGTTCATCACCAACTCTGTTGCTACCATTGATGACACTCTGTCTCACCACTGCATCACCACCACCACACAAAACCTTCAACCGGAACCACCCCCCATCACCACCATAAAACGTGACCTCCTCACACCACAAAGGAACCACACACAACAAACAAAACCCACCTGTTGGATATTTGTTTTTTACTATGTGGTTGTTGGCTGCATTTTTGCTAAACCAAGTCTACCAGCAAGATGTGGAACCAAATGTTCCAACATGTTCATACGGTGTCTGTGTGCCTTGTTTTCATACAACAGTGTTTATTATAAGAAATCCACGTTCTGGCTTATCAATCAAGTTGTGTGCTCGCGCTCCGTGTTAAGTTTATCTCCTAAAGAAGTGGAACTTTTTAGGAAGCTTTGGAGTTGACTTGTGTTCGAATTAGTGTGTCAACATTTTAGGAAACATTGGATTTGTTTCCCTTTTGTGATTCGGAATACGCGTGCGTCTGAAGACCTAGTCAGAAGATCCGGCCTGTGCTCTGCTGCTTATTTATAGAAGGATGCAAAACCTAATTCAGTATTCAAGCCGTCATTTGTAAAAGAGTTATTTTTAGGTTTTGAGTCGTTGTTAATTGTGAGCCTTTCTTGTGTCACCTTGATGCAAGTTTAGGACTGTGTTTACTGAGTTGTAACTGTGTATACCGCACCTAAGCTTTGAAGTACGGTGTGTGTTTGTGTCTAAAGGTGTCTTCGTCTTTGTAGTTGTTTACGTGTAATCACAGGGAGTGTGATTGAGTGGATGTGAGATGGGATCTCAAGTCTAGGAGTTCCTAGGTTGAAATCAACACAGGTAGTGTTTAGGTGATAAGTTGAAACTTGGAGTTTGCTGAGGGCTTAGAACTAGGACTATTCTAGTGGATTTCCTTCCTAGTTTGGTAGCCCCTAGAGTAGGTGTGTTTGTCACCGAACTGGGTTAACAATTTCCTTGTGCCGTTTTATTTTTATGTCCTTTATTGTTTTGCGTTTATACGTTTTCTCTTATAACCTAACGTCAAAACATTGTACTCCACATTTCACCTGTGTTCCAGTGTTGGAACATTACGTACAACTTCAGGACACTACTGCGCCATAATTTCAATTGGTATCAGAGCAGGCACCCTGCCTGTTTTTGGGTGAGCTCTAGGGAATGTATTTTCTAGCAGAATGGACAAGAAATGAGGATTTGTGAACAGACCACCTTTGTTGGATGGTTCCAACTATGACTACTGGAAATCACGCATGAGTGTTTTCCTTAAGTCTATAGACAGTAAAACCTGGAAAGCCGTTTTGAAGGGTTGGGAACATCCGGTTGTTCTTGACAAAGATGGAAAGAAGACAACTGAGTTGAAACCAGAGGAAGAGTGGTCCAAGGATGAAGATGAACTAGCGCTTGGAAACTCCAAGGCCTTGAATGCCTTATTCAATGGAATAGACAAGAATATGTTCAGACTGATCAAGCAATGCATTGTAGCTAAGGATGCTTGGGAGATTCTCAAAACTACACATGAAGGTATAACCAAGGTAAAAATGTCCAGACTTCAACTTCTCACTACCAAGTTTGAAAATCTCAAAATGTTGGAGGATGAGAACATACAAGATTTTTATATGAATATTCTGGACATGGCTAACTCATTTGATTCACTTGGAGAAAAAATGTCTGATGAGAAACTTGTGAGGAAAATACTCAGGTCTCTACCTAAGAGATTTGATATGAAGGTGACCGCCATTGAGGAAGCACATGACATATCTCCAGTATGAAGGTTGAGGAGTTAATAGGGTCCTTACAAAATTTTGAGATAGCCTTCAATAACCGAACTGATAGAAAGGGGAAAGGTGTTGTTTTTGTAGCAAATGCTGATGCTGAGGAGCAACAAGGAAATAATGAGGATGATGAAAGCTTATCAGAGGATCTTGTGATGCTTGGTAGACAGTTTAACAGGATCCTAAAGAGGGCTGACAGGAGATCCAAACCCAATGGTCAGAACATCAGGTTCAACATCAGTAAGCAATCAAATGACTCGAAGAAGACAAAAACTGATGAGAAAAGCAATCAATCCAAAGGTGTTCAGTGTCATGAGTGCGAAGGTTATGGCCACATTAGAATAGAATGTGCCACGTATCTCAAGAGACAGAAGAAAAGTTTGGCAGTTTCTTGGTCTGATGAAGATGATTCAAAAGTAGAAGTGGAAAGTGAATCAGCCAAGCATGTTGTTGCCTTGACTGGTAGATGCATGTCTGATACTGAATCCAGTGATGAAGAATTGTCTTATGAAGAGCTGGCCAACTCTTACAAAGATCTGTATACTAGGAGTGAGGAAGTATGCAAGCAGCTGGAAAAACAGAAAAGAACTATCACTCAAATTGAGGCTAAAAGAAGTGAACACTTAGAACAAATTTCTGATCTCAATGATGAGGTAACTCAACTGAACTCCCAACTTGAACATATGAAGAAGTAAGTCAGAATGATGAACACTGGTACAGATATGCTGGAAGAGATATTGGAAAATCAGAACCAAGGGAAACCAAAAGGAATATGGTTTGACTATAGGACCTTGAACAACAAACAGCAAAATCCAGCTAAAAGGTTCACTGCGGCCGTAGGAACATATGATCCAATGAAGGGCAAACCTAAGTTGGAACATCGAAACGAACCTCAGGGATCTAATAGCAGGAGGGTATCTCTTCCTTGGATATGTCATTACTGTGGTAGAAAGGGACATATAAAGCCATTCTATTTCAAGCTGTATGGTTACCCCAAGCACTTTCAGCAAAGAAAAGTAGAACCTATTGTAAACAATATCACAAGGGAATGGAGACCAAAAAGTGAAAATCTTGGTCTTATAGCTCATACATCTCTGAGAGCCTCCTCTAGGGAAGACTGGTACTTTGACAGTGGATGTTCCAGGCATATGACTGGGGTGAGTAAATTTCTTGAAAATATACGGTCTCACACTAGTAGCTATGTGACCTTTGGTGATGGAGGTAGAGGAGAAATCTTGGGCATTGATGATTTGATCAAGAATGAGTTACCAAAGCTGGACAATGTGTTGCTCGTTAAAGGAATAACTCCAAATTTGATTAGCATAAGTCAATTATGTGATCAAGGGTTGGAAGTGAACTTTAACAAGGAAGAATGTCTGGTTACTGGCAAGGAAAATGAAGTGCTAATGAGGGGCAATAGATCAAAGGACAACTGTTACTTATGGATGCCTCAAGAAGAAGCAAGCTTATCCACATGTCTCATAAGTAAAGAAGAAGAAGTCAAACTGTGGCACCAAAAACTTTGGCATTTAAACCTGAGGGGTATGAAGAAAGCCATGTCTGTGGAAGCCATCAGAGGACTACCCAAACTCAAGATCAATGAAGACAACATCTGTGGTGAATGTCAGATTGGCAAACAAACGCGAGTGTCTCATCCAAGGTTGGAGCATCAGGTAACAACAAAGGCTCTTAAACTGTTACACATGGACTTAATGGGTCCTATGCAAGTTGAGAACATAGGTGGAAAAAGGTATGTGTTTGTTGTTGTTGATGATTTTTCAAGATTCACTTGGGTAAGCTTCATTAGAGAAAAATCAGATACCTTTGATGTGTTTAAAGATCTTTGCACTCAATTACAAAGAGAAAATGATAGTGTTATTGTTAGGATTAGAAGTGACCATGGGAAAGAATTTGAGAATATTAAGTTCACTAAATTCTGCTCCTCTGAAGGTATCAAGCAAGAATTCTCTGCTCCCATAACACCACAACAGAATGGTGTTGTTGAAAGGAAGAACAGAACCCTGCAAGAATCAGCCAGAGTTATGTTACATGCTAAACAGCTACCTTATCATTTTTGGGTGGAAGTAATGAACACAGCCTGTTATGTTCACAACAGGGTGACCTTGAAGACAGGTACCACAACTGCCTTGTATGAGTTATGGAAGGGAAGAAGACCTAATGTCAAATATTTTCATGTGTTTAGAAGCAAGTGCTATATCTTGGCAGATAAAGAAAACAGAAGGAAAATGGATCCAAAAAGTGATGAAGGTATCTTCCTTGGATACTCTACAAACATCAGAGCCTACAGAGTTTTCAACTCAAGAACTAAAGGGATAGAAATAAAGTCAAGAAAGCAATATGCTCCATGTCAGAGACTTCTTAGTATTAGTGACATGCTGGTCTTCAATGTATTCTAAGAAGGTGGCACGTTTGAAATTGAACTGGAATTTTTTCGAGGCTGGGCTGGGGTCGAAAGTCTCCCCAATTGGTTTCAGGCTAGTATGGTAGCAACATCTAAAAGGGTAGGGGTCAGCATCCCACATTTAAGATGGAGGCAATTTGTCAAAAGCTCCCAGAAATGCAATGCTCCTAAGAGCATGTTATTTTGGTATCTAGGGCCATACCTCGACAGCTGTATTAGGTCAAAGATACCTTAGGCCTTCCAAGCCTCGCCTTTCTTTGCTTCGACCTTGTTAAGATGTGTTAAGTAAGTTTCGTTTTTAACATGAGGAGCTGACCTAAAAACTCTATTGGTGGCATCCATAAAATTCATGACATAAGGTTCGTCGACAAAAAACCCTAGGACTGTATTTGTGATAACTAGGGAAAATTTCTTGGATTTCTTCACTTTCTACCCTAGATTTAGGAAGGGGACCTAAAAATGCATGAGAACCCAGACTAGGAATCATTACTTGAGATTTCTAGATCTGCGCTTGCTCATCTTTCATATCAGTTTCAGCCACAAACTTCTGATTCCCTGGTTGAATATGCTTGGAGAAGTTGACAACAGAAGTAGAAGATGCCTTAGAACTTGAAACCTGTGCATGTGAAGAAGATGCCATTTTGTTTAAGAAGGTTTGAAGAATTTGAGGTTTGAAGATGAGTGATTTAGGAATCTAGAACGGTGATACTGTTTTACGTATGGTTTCGCAAAAAATAGGAGGGAGTTTGATGCGTTAATGGTGGTTAAAAGCCTGGATTATGCAGATTTGTTTGTGTAGAAGATGAAGGTTTTTGAGAAGGAGATGAACAGTTGAGAGAGATTGCTGGTTCAAGGTTCAAAAAATGCAAAACAGTGAAGTGGAAGGAGGAAAAAGCCTTTTATACTTTCTGAAACTGGAAAAAAGGTTTAGACCTTTGGGTTTTCTTTCAGTTCATATGGTGATAAGTGTCAACATCTCAACCTGACAGTTGTGAAAAGTGATTTTGTGGGTGCTTCCAATGTAAAAATGTGGCCCACTAACTCAATGTCAGTGGCACCATAAAGGGGTTTTTTCAAACCGTATTCGACATAGAGTTATTTGATAAAAATTCAAAAACGTCATTCTCTTTTCACTCAATGCAGTCGAGAAAGACATTTTTTAGGGGCAATTTGTTAGCATGTATTTTCGACAGGCTCAATTAAATGCAGTCAATGAAGTTTGACTTGTCATCCTAGAGAAAATATGTTGTTTTCGACATTGAAGAGGTTGTCGAAATTTGTCTATTTATTGATGATTTTGACAAAGTCAATGACTTAACATAATTGAGAAAGTTGAAAGATAATGAATTCGACAAATAAAAGATTCGACGTTGATAGTGGATAAGGTCAAGTAACTGCTGTCAAAGGAAGAAGATTAAAATTCAAAATCAGAAGGTTCTCCCGTTGAAAGACGTTGGTGGCAGTTATAGTTTAGATATGATTGTACAATTATTTTTCTTAGTATAAATAAGGGTTTTCCATGAGGAAAACAGGGTCACAAATCACATGCACGAAACTTAGAAAATCAAATTATCCATGTCAAAGCGAGAAATGAGTAACAAGTCAATGTATGATCCTTGTGAACACATTTTTTATTCGAATCAATGCAATTTAAGTTTGTTCTTTAAGTTTTCTTGCATTTTACTTGTTTTACTGTAAATTTGCAATCAAGTTACATTTATAAGAAATTTCATTCGACAAATTCAATGGTGAATTTGAAGATCATCTTCTCTTTTCACAAAATACACTCAAGAACAACATGAACATACAAAATTTTCTGGAAAAGTTTGACACACATATGTCCTGAGATATTCTGGTTGATCTCGCAAGTAACAATTTTAGTAACCAGCGGTTGTTTACCAAAAATCAGTCGAACACTGTAATATAACAAAATGTTCCTACAAAATGGATGGGGCTGTTTAGGCCTCCATTTTTGCTTGAAAGCCTTTCAATTTATTGGAATGTATCTTCTAATTAGGGGTGTGTATGGTTTAAATGGTTCTTGCCTTCCAAAATTATGTCACTTTTCCATCATATCACCCCTAGTACTTTTTGATAGATGACAAAAGGAGGAGAGATATATATGACAGGAGAAAAACCTAGGATGTGGAGATATATGTATTTTGGGAGAGAAATCTAAAATGGATTCAATTAATGAAGAATGTTAAGAATTAACCTTTTACATATGTTGAGGGGGAGTTTAATTAGTTTGATAAGAATTAAACTCTTGCATGTGTTTAGGGGGAGTTTAATTGCATATTCATGAACATTTGTTACATTTGTTATTATATCCATCATAAAACTTAAGATTTATTCAAAAGGTTTGTCATCATCAAAAAGAGGGAGATTATTGAAGTAAAAATCTTTTTGATGAATATTTTAATGATAACAAACCTCGTGGAATAAATGATAAGTTTTATGAATGGTGATCTACTGATGTTTGCACTTGAGTTTTTGTTAAAAGAACAAGAATCACATAAGTGGATAAGCTAGAAGCCACTCACATCAATAAATGCATTATATCTACTCAACAGTGAAAGAATGAGTATATCATCAGTTGAAATAACAATATGAAATCTCCATGAAGATTTATAGCTCAAGAATCATGATGGAAGAACTTGAATCATGATGGAAGAACTTACATCACAAGCTACACAAGAATATGTTTGAAGTTATGTGTCGCGTCGAATTTCGGATATCAAGCTATTGGGAAGCATTGAATCACTAATGTTAAATCACGACTGAACTTTTAATTTTTCGGGGAGAAAAGGAAAAAAGTTCGAAATTACCTTTGAAAAAAGATTTTAGGTTCGAAAGTCGATTATGCGAGGGGAAGGTATTAGCACCCCTCACATCCGTTGTACTCAACGGGAACCTCTTAGTCGGCTTAGGCTTAAAATGTTTCCAAAGTTTTACTTGCGTGTTTGAACATATAAAAGAAAATATAATATAAAGGGAAAAAGGAGATAAAAACAAACGAAAGGGAAAAAAAGAAAGTTTTATTAATGGGCTTGACAAGATGTTGATCTTGCTCCTACGTATCTCCCGGTAGTCGGAGAATTCAAAGCGTACGTAGTTCTTTGGTAGAAAAAGTTTGTATGTTGGTTCGTTTTAATTAAAAAAAGATTTGAAGACGCACAGAGGCGTAAAATGTTTAAATGATAAAGACGAACGCTAAGGCGATAAACTCGCGCAAGGCGTAAATGTTTTGAAGATAAAAAGACAGACGCACGGAGGCGTAAAAAGTTGAAAATAAAAGACAGACGCACAGAGGCGTAAAAAGTTTAAAGATAAAGACAAACGCACGGAGGCGCAAAAAGTTTCAAAATAAAAGACAGACGCACAGAGGCGATAAACTCGCGCAAGGCGTAAATGGTTGAAAATAAACGCGCAAAGGCGCGAAAGGTTCGGATTGACCACGAGGGCCATGAAAAGGGTTAAAAATGGCCACGAGGGACCAAAGGAAGGTTGAGCGTGCTAGACGCGTCAAAGGTGGAAAGACGATTGCCCGAGCGACGAGACATAGGTCACGCATTCGTGCAACCGAGGTTTGGGGAGACATACGTCAAGCCATTCCCGTTTCATTCAAGTTTTGTTTTTGGTGAAACTCTAAGAAATCTCAAAGGGAACCAAAGCACTTGGTTGGGAAACTTAAAGAAAAGAAATCACGAACAAGTTTGTTGTTCGAGTTTTTTGAAAATCATGAACATTACTTGTTGCTTAAGTTATTGAAACTCAAGAACAAGTGTTTGTTCAAGTTTGAAAGATGAATAAATCATGGAAACATGCATAAATGTGGAAAATGCACAAGTTCGGCTCGATTTGAGTTTGGTTTAAAAAGAGTGAGCAAGCTCGGCTCAAGTTCATGTTTTGGTTGAAAATCATGAACAACATTGTTGTTCAAGTTTGGTTTTGAAAATAGAGAACTTAGCTTATTGCTCAAACTTGATGTTGCAAATTTAGGAACATAACTTGTTTCATAAGTTACTCAAAATTTATCGCACGAACTTGTGAAATTTCCAAAGTTGTGCATGATTATGGATATGGTTTGAACAAAAATGATTTTAACCCTCTTTAGGTTCAGAATCAAGGGCTGGAACCCCAAAAATTTGGCATTTGGAAGCCTGATTCACATTCTGAATTTCACATACTTTGCAGAGCAACCAGAACTTGGCTCTGCGAAGCCAGGTTCTGATGTGGTCGCACTGCGAACATACTTTGCTCTGCGAAGTATGCGAAAGTTTGAACTCAGAAGCTGTTTCTGAACAGAAGTTCAAAAACTGCTTCTAAGCAAGCTTCAGAACCTAAAGGGGGTTAAAAAGCTTTACAAAATTGGAAAAAAGGGAGTGTAAAAACTCAGTTTTAGTGCTTGGTCACTTTGAGATTCCTTTTGAGTTTCAAAAGGGGTTTTTGTGCACAAAATGAAATTTGAACAAGATAAATGATGCAAACAGCAAGCAAAATGAAAGATAAAGATTATAGGAGACTTACAGAACTCCTAGCAATGCTTGTGCAAGAGGTTGGAAGTGGCTTGCTTGATTGGTTAGAGATTGTGAACAAACTCTAATTGGTTTTTTGCTTTGTGTATGAACTGTTTTGGTGCTGCAATGTGATGGATTTTGATGTGAATTTCGTGTGTTTTGTGTGTGTTTTTTCTGGTGTTTCAATGTTTCCAAGGTCTTCTGATCCTTATGCCTTGCATTCCCTTTTATAGGCCAAAAATCAAATCTATGCAATGATGGCAAATCTCTAGATCCTAGCTGGTTTGTGGGCTAAATGGCTTTGCATTAAATGCTAAAGGATAGAAGTTACTTGCCTTGTGCCAAGGGTCAAGACCTTGACTGATTTTAGCCACAAAATCCAGCTGATTCTAGAAGGTAATGATGGAAAAAACTGAAAAATAGGGCAGCTTGAAATTGTGTGATTCTTGGGATCAATCCTTGCAATCTTGGAAGGCCAAGCAATGAAAACGTGTACTGCCATGTACAGAGGGATTGGGGGAAGCAAAATGAGCATGTGGGCTGGTGTGTGGGGGAAGAAATCCAGCTGAAAACAGGGCAGCACAAACAACTTTTTTGCAAGCAAAACCACTTGTGTTTGACTGGTTTTGGTGGAGAAATGTAATATCCCGCTTAGATGTAGCGTTTAACTGTGTTAGAAACTCGATACGCAAGCAAGACGAATGAGCAATTAAGAGAAAATGGCAAACTTGTAAATAAGACTAAGTGGGGGATTAGTTAGAAAATGGAAAGATATTTATTTCCTTCCCTTTCCATTCCTTCATTTTAACTTCAAAAATTCAGATTTCTCCTTTCCCCTCCTCATCTCACACGCCCCATCTCATCCACCATCCTTCATCCAAACTTCAATCTAAATCCTAGTGAGAAAACACTTGCATTGAAGCTTGAGTAAGAAGCTAGAACAAGAGAAAGAAAGGAAGAACAAAGGAAGAGTTAGAGTTGGAGAGACTTAGGGTTTTGGACATCAAGTGTAATCAGCACCAATTGTGGATTAAGGTGAGCTCCACAGGGTTTTAGAACCCGTTTAAGTAAGTTTGTAAGTTTACAGCTTAATTACCTAGTTTAGAGTTTTTAGTACCTAAATGCCTTTCCATGTTAATCCTTGATTATTCATGATGTATGCTGGCTATATGCTTTAGAAATTGAGCTTTAAACATGTTATGATGTCTGGGTATGTTGGATAAGCTGAAATGGTGAAAAATCACGTTTAAAACTTGCCAAATGCTGTCTAACTGCAGGTAAAATCGTGTCACGATTTTCCAATCGTGTCACGATTTCACAGGCAGGAACAAACTGATTTTCTGGGTAGAAAATCGTGTCACGATTTCCAAATCGTGACACGATGTGACAGGCAGTATATATCATGTTTTTTTTTCATCCGTTCTCGCACCATTCCGGCTTTCCAATGCTACCTCGGACTCCATAACGATAAGTAATGGTTAGGCAATGATAAAGAGCACCTAGAGACCTATCCTTGAGTATGATTAGATTCTTATTATAGTGTGAGGATAGGCATAAGCTTGAGAGTATGGGTGACTTAATCCCCAAGTCATTATAGAGAATTTAAGAGCTAGTTTTGGGATTAACCCTTACTAAGCAGTTTATCATACACAATTAAGTTTAAGCAAGTTCAAGCATGATATAGGTTTTAAGTCTAGAACCTTATATAGGTTAAGAGTTCAAGAATTGTTAAGGTATAAGCCGTGGCCTTCGTCGTTCACGCTAGTGGGACACGGATGGATCACGCGATAGTAAGACTATTAAGAAGAATCCTAAGTCGTGACTTTCGTCGTTCACGCTAGTGGAACACGGGAGGTTCATGCACAAGTTAAAACATATTTTACGCGTCTCTCATTGTTCACGCTAGTGGGACATGGGAGGTATACGCATAAGTTAATATTATTAAGTCGTGTCTTCTGCTGTTCACGCTAGTGGGACACAGGAGGTTCACGCTAGTGGGACGTGTTATTCCGCAAGGATGGCCGCACGACGACAAGAGGAGTTCGGTGTTAGCCTGATATGATAGGAATTTTCACCGGTTAGAAGGGAGATGTACTTCGGGGTTACTCCACCCGGATGCACTCCGTAAAATGAACTCAGATAACTATTGATTGTTCAACGCTAACCTCTAACTTAAGATATGAAATGATAAGCTTATTTATATTTGTATTGAGGAATAGGACAATTAGTTCCTAGTAATAAGAAGTGATCATAGTTGTATTCCCCGGATCACTAAGTAAAAGATTAAGATATGCAGCGATCTTAGTTCTTTCCCTTGATCGCGAAATAAGTAAAGATTGAGACTTGGCGATCATAGGCATCCCCGAGTTCGCCGAGGTAGGCACGACAACCCTAGGTTCCCCGAGGTTGCCAAACAGTAGGTAGGGTAGGAGCTCACTGAGACGTTATGTCTCATCCCTTTCCTTCTGGTGCAGGTTCCTCGCAGGTAGCACGACGAAAAGGTAAAGAGAAAGCTACGGATTGATCGTGCTGCTTATGCTTTATTATTTGGGACATTTGTATAAGAATATTGTATCATGATGTATAATATGAAAATGTTTTTGTATCGGATTATGGATTGTATCAAAGACATATGTTTGTATAATTAATAAACAACTTTCTGTATTGTATTTAATGTATCCGGTACGAAATTTTAATACTCGTAAGAGATCCTAGGCAATCTCTCTATGGGTGTTACAAGAAATAAGGAAGGAAAGGGATTAAGCAGCTGGCTGACAAGCTCAGGTTGGATGATAGGTCAATTGGGAGGGACAAGAGCAGACCAAGGGCAGCCAATTTGATTGAGCACATGTTAGGTTGGAAGAAAATCCTTCTTTCCTTTTACCTTTAATGTCACACATTAACTCTTGCTTTGCTGCATTATTTCAGCCACAAATGGCAATAACAATAATAATAATACTAATAATAATATCTACAAATGAAAACAAAACAGATAAATCAAAGAAATAAAAATTCTGCAGAAAAATCGCAGAGGTCGCAGTGCGAAGGCAACTTCGCAGTGCGATCTCCCCTTTTTTTTTTTGATTTTTTTGTATTTTCTTAAAATAAAACAAAATAAAAATAAAATAAAATAATAAAAATGAATAATGATAAAGGCAAGGATAATAATGATAAGGCAAGTGATGATAAAATAATAAAAAAGTGATGATAATAATAAAGATAATAAATAAAATGAAAAAGTTAATAATATTAGTAAACAAATAAAATAAAGATAATAAATAATAATAATAAAACATTAATAATAAAAAAGATAATAATAATAAAATACAAGAGTAATGGTATTAATAATGATAATGTTAATAAAGGTAGTAATGCTTATGGTGAGAAAATGCAAATAAAATCCAATGAAATGATGAAAAGTAATAAATGATGAAATAATAAAATATAAAACAAAGAAAAATATGAGTCAAAAATGGGGTATGACATTATGTGACAAAACTCACATTAAGTATTGTGTTCTATGATTTGAAGATCCACCATGAGAAAACAAGATAAAAGGAAATATGTATACAAGTTATGAAGATTCTCAGAACCTCCTTAAAGTGGCATACTTCCAAAGCTTCTAAAGATAAGAAGTTCAGAGCTCAGAATGTTCATATGAACATAGTTCATAAAGTTCATATGAATGGAGTTCATAATGATCATGAACATTAACCTAGAATATTTCCAGAAATAATTAAGGATTACTTCATGGATCAACATTTAAAGTCATTTATTACAAACAATGATTAACTAAATGCAAAGAAATATTCTTTTGGACTTCAAAGAAATAATCATCTTGTTTGTCAAAACAAATGATCTCTCATTTATATGTTTGAAGAAGATTTGAATGGAATAAATAACAACCTTCATAAGGTTCAAAATGTTGGAAAACATTAGAATGTTTAAAAACATCAGAATGTTCAACATAAAGTACATCTGTCAAAAAGACAGGAACCCAGAAGAAACATTTTGAAGTTCATATGTATGAACCC